>WHPX01000381.1:0-226483 GCA_011057435.1 Actinia equina | reverse complement strand
TCACCCAACTGCCCACACATCTCCGAGCCACTGCTGCAGAGTCTTTACATTTCCAGACAAACAACAGCACGCCAAGCCTCTTCGATACTGGATCTCATTTGTTCGGTGATTTCTTGCAAGATTATTTGTTTTGACAGATCTTTCGATTACCTAACAACCGAAACAAAACGCAAAACTTAACAGAGGTATGTCGCTCTTGTATGCTCCGACCGTATCTTATTCAAAATAAGTTGAGGTTGGCAAACATTAAAATGTTTTTAAAATTCTTTAAACAGATCTACAGTTTGGTTGTCCAGATATATAGAATTTCACATGTAAACATTGGCTTTGCTTTATATACCCGAGCCAGAGTGTTCCAGTTTTGGTTTTGACCGGATCCGTACAGCACAATACATCACCAAACTTTGACTTCTGTTTTTGTCTTTGTTATTTATAGGAGAGTAGACAGGGAGCCTAGTAAGCATTCAAGAATCTGCAGTTGTCATTTCAAAGATGGCCGAAAAGAAAATTGCCAACTATAAACGAAAGAAACAAGCATAAACTTTTTAACAACTTAGACTTGCTACCAGGCAGTCAGCCCAAGCCTACCCCTCCACCGAAAGAAAAACTAAAAATGTCTGCATCTCCAACATTACCAACGGTAGCATCTGTACTTGAAGAAATAAAAGAAAACACTGAACCAGAATCCCCCTGATTGCCTGAACGAGGGAAGGAGTGTAAGCTTCAATGAAACGTTGTTGGAAATAGAGCTTGATATGACTTCAAGTAGAACTCAAAAAACATAAGAAAATGTCAAGCTACTTTAGTGCACATTACTCTGTAAAGAACTTGAGCCCAGAGGTTGTGAGGATGGAGACAGGTCTTCCAACAAAGGAGGTTTTTCAACATTATTGTAGGATATGTTTCAAGATTCAAGGGTGCAATAAATTATTATGCTGGATGGAAAGTTGAGGCAATAACAATTGAGGATCAGATATTTATTACTCTAATGAAACTGAAACAAAATTACACTAATCTGCAATTAGCACAGTTGTTTTCATGCAGCGTTGCAACTATGCTAATATAGTATTGACATTTGTTCCACGTGCTGCACTCCCTCTTGTTCAAAGATATCATGACAAGTGTACCATCAAGGGAAAAGAACAAGATGTGCTCCCCTTCCTCCTTTTTGCTGAGTACACCAGTTGCAAGATTGTAATTGACTGTACAGACATTGAAGATGAGCTGCACCTAAATGGATGTCACAACAAAGTGCAACATATTCCACATACAGAGGATACAACTCCTTTAAGGTCATAATTGGGGTGCCCCAAATGGGGTGATAACCTATGTTAGTGATCTATTTCCAGGCTCAGTAAGTGACAAGGTTATGGTTCAAAAGTCTGGACTCTGTAACATTGTGTGTCGGTGACCTGATTCTGGCTGACAAGGGATTTCTGATTAGTGATATGTTCCACGAGGAGTATCAGTGAACATTCCCCCCTTCCTTAACAATGGCAAGTTCACTGAGAGTGAGGCAAGAGCAACTAAATCCATTGCCCAGTGTCGTATCCACGTGGAGCGTGCAAATGCAAGGTTAAAAAGCTTCCGCATTCTGGCCTTTATCCCAGCCTTTTTGAGGTTTCATGCAGACAAACTAGTCCAACTATGTTCAGCACTTGGTCAATTTGCATTCCCACTGATTAAGGATGGCTGTGAAGATTTTGAATTTGACTAAACTTTTTTGTGAGGCTGTAAACTGTTTTTTTCTGTGTTATCAGTTAAACTTGGGCACCCATGGTGTTGTCGATGGAAGTTCTTACATCCAAAGATAATGGCACCCAAAGCTTGATTTGATAGGCCAGTAAGGTTGAAACTTGAATTGAATATAAAATAAAGAAAAAAATAGTGACTTTGTATTCATATTGCATCTTTAAAGTAAACTATCAACCTTGGGAATAGGGAGGGGATGCTGCATACATAAAGGGTGTAAATTAGTCTAACTTTTTAATTACTCAGTTGATTACAAATACAAATCTTAAATATTGAATAATCAATATTTATATAATCAATATTTCTTGAGTTTTTTGTGAGTGTTTATCTTATCTATGTTTTCAGATGAAAATTAGCATCTGTCTTTTATCTAATAAATTTAGAGCACTTTTTACATGTGCCATTTTTGCTGATCTGTTACAATGCAAGCAAAAAAAATTTTGCAAAGACAGGAACTGTTTTATTTTGCTAAGGTTTCCTGTCATTGTCAATTTTAGCACATCAGGCTACAGAGCCAAAAAGTCAATAGGAAGCTTTTACTTTGCAAGATTTTTTGCTTATCTTGTATGACTGAACATTGGGCTCATTATCTCAAAGTTCTCCATCTACAATTTTTGGAAAAAAATTGGTGAAAGTAAAAGTCACTCAGGATAGCAATATTTTGCCTCCATGAATCGTCTCTCCTAATCTAATGACCACAGTGTCTTTAGTGGTCCACACTAAAAAGTAACAATACTGGCGCTTTGTTAGAAACATCTGGCCTTGGCACTGATGCCAGTAGATGTGAGTTGTGCTCAGGGTGTACTGACCATTGTCCGTCTCCTTCAAATAAAGTCTTTGTGTTTACAGTGCTTCTTTAATGGTCTCATTCCGATGCGTGTAAGGACACTTGCACTCAATTACTGAGTCATCTCCACAAGTCCATCTGGGGAAGCACCCAGAACCCCAGACTCATGCAACCATAGGCCTGTCTGTACAGGTGTCAGACCAGTTATCTTCTCAAAAGCTTTCAGAGCCTCAGTCTCATTGTCCTGTCCCCATGCAATTGCTTTTACTCCACTTAAATTGTAGTCTCCAAGAAGACGCTTTATGAGGGATGCAGTGATTCTCTTTGCATGGAGAACAGAGCCAAATTGTTGGCTGTTAGACGATTCCTTCGGGCTAGGTGCCATGTAGGATTGTTCCTTTGTCCAGCTGTGAGAGAGCTCACCAGATTGATTACATTCTCATC
This sequence comes from Actinia equina, assembly GCA_011057435.1. Lineage (NCBI taxonomy): Eukaryota > Metazoa > Cnidaria > Anthozoa > Actiniaria > Actiniidae > Actinia > Actinia equina. Next base: position 223,500 of record WHPX01000381.1, on the reverse strand, counting down.
AACTTTAGCATTCTCTATCAGCACTTCTAGTTGTTCTTCAGTCGTAGAGGCCATAAGAAATCTCTCTGAGAAAGTAATATCATCGATGGTATTGATTGGAAGCGGAGCAGGAGCCTGTGGTTCGGGGACTCAAGATCCAGCATGTGCCAGTAAATTTGCCGTAGCGTTTCAGTTCGTTGTACAGCCACATTCGATCTTCTTCGCTCTATAGTCTTTCTTTTTCGGTGGCATAGGAAACAGTTCAGCAACAGATTGCACAGTTTCTGCTTGTCGTTTTCGCTTCCATTGACACTCCACATCGGTTCTACTGAGATTGTGTGTGCCATACATAAACATGGCTGCCGCGTGACTGCACTTAAACTCGCCGCGAGGACATTCGCACTCCGTGCTTGTTATTTTCAGGTTTTCATCGAGATAAATCTGATAAAGAGAGAACGTTAATAATTAAATTCCTCAACATAAACAACGCAATACAGCTGAGATTGACCTTCGAGTGACCTTCGAGGGCACGTGTAGTGATTCAAAAGAACAACTTACTGTGACTTTGTAGATCTTATCTTTCATGCTTGCTTTAACTTCACCTTTGATAATTCCACCTGAATAGATAAAGCTTTCCACGTGGTTTGATTTCAAGTGGTTTTCTCCTCGATTTATCGATTTCTGTTCTCCAGAAAAGAAAGAAAGAGCGAGGATATCGATAAAGACGCCATGTTTTGATTAGTGTTTTAGGTTTGTTTAGACCGCAAATTTCCGAAGTCATGGCAACGTGACGTCACGCTTGAGGACTCTATTGCTCAGAGCGCTCACTAATAAAAAATAATATATAATTAACTAAGCTAAATAAAAATTGAGATGTAAAAATATGTGAAACAAAACAATAAAAATTGTACTAATTGTAAAATTATAAATTAAAAGCTAACTTAAACAAAATAATAATAATCACAGCAAAAATCGCCGCAAAACTCGCAAAACTAGTGTAAACGGGGCTTAAAGGGGGACTAGCACGAAAATCATCCAAATTTTAATTCTGCTGAAACTTTACTGGAATTATAACCCTTGAAGGTCTAATAATCACTGGTTAAAGTTTTACTGATATTCGGATGTGAAGTATTATATTTTTGCGAATTTATAGGACTCTCTGACGTCATACATTCCACTTCTTTGTATTTTGTAATCAAAATATCTTCTAGTTTTATACTCTGTATTGAAGAAAAGATACCATAAAATGATTCTAACCGCAAGTTATGTGCGTTAAGTCCCTAAGCGGATCTTTGGGTTAATGTAAAACATGAAGTTATTTACAAAGAAATGTATGAAGCGATGTTTAGTGTTGAGTGTATGATGTTTAGCGTTGAAATGAAAAATGATATTCATCCATTCCTCTTTCATGGAAAAAAATAGTTAATGAAAAGAAATTAAACAACGAAAAGCACAAGTTGACATATATTTTTAGAACTAAACAATAAAAAACTAGAAGAGAAAACTAGCTTAAAGAAAGTGTGAGCTGCGTCGGTGTTTCTAATGAAACAGTGAACGGATAAAAAGGTAAATTATACACCTTGATAAGATGAAAAAACCTACCGATCTTTTTCCGTAGCTGCTGCTAGGTTATGGAACTCGCTACCATACAACGTTAGGACTGCTAGTACGATATGCTCGTTTAAATCAGAGCTTAAAACTTATTGTTCACATCCTGATTTTTTCTTCCCCTTTTATTTGTTCGCATACTGATTTTTTATTGGTATCTATCTATCTCATTGGTATTCATTGCTTTTGACCTTAGGACACTTATGTAAGAGCATTGAGTTCTAATAATGCTCAGGAACTATTATATTATTATTATATTATACTGACGTTTCGGATGCTAGTCTTTCGTAGGAGTAAAAAAGAGAATTAGAAAACGTTAAGACAAATCAAATATAACAATGCCTTATTGACACAAGCGAGCGAAGAAAAAGACAAATCTGAGTGCTGGAGAAAACGGAAGGCTTCGTAGGACCTGTACAAAGTCGCTAGTTGACTTAAAAAAAAGGCTGAGAAAATGCTAGTCGCTACATAAGATTCAGTTGTTGAACTAGTTAGGCAAAGATTACCAAGAGATCTTCTCACGGTTTAGCTGGACTGTTTAAGAAGACTCGGAGATAATATTACAAGTAATATTTTTTCAAATAATCATTATTTGAAAAAATATTACTTGTAATATTATCTCCGAGTGCTTTGATTATCCTAGATTCTAAAAGTGTATTTCATTCTAAGATTTTTAAAGGGTTTCGCCTTCAATGTCATTGTGTTTATGCAGATATTCTGCACTCTCGTCTTATAGGGAGTTTGAAGAAAAACCTTGAATTTGAAGAAAACGGCGAAATGTGATTTTTAGCAAAACGACAATTAGTAAAAAAAATTATTCCTTCAGATACATATAAGTTTATACGAGTTTTGATTTTGTAATTAAGACTAATAAAATGATGAAAATGAATTTCTAAAACGCATGCATTTTTAACCTTCGCTTGAGGTCAATCGTATTTCAACTTCTAGCTCACTGGTAAATGAAAATTAGAAAATGTTTATTAATTTCAAAACATAGATTAACAAAGGAAACTATGAAGAATCAAGCAATTCTGAAGGAAATCCTGAGCAAAGATTAGCCTTTGTTTGCGTTTTAAATGAAGCATTTCGATTTTAAAGAAGGCTATAAAAGTTTGGAGTTCCAGATTCAGTTATTCGATGACTTTGATCAGTATGGCATAACCGCTCTGCCTTAAACGGCTTTCGACAATGTTGTTCGAAATTTTGCGGCTGCTATTACAACTTTTTGCGATAGATTCTTAGAGACTTAGATACCAGTGAACCTGGTAACCAAAAGAACATTTATAGATAGGTATTTCAGGAAACGCGATCAAAAATCCAAGCGCAATTTTTTTTTGTGAAATTTACGAAAGTTTGAAAAATCGAATAAAATAAAGATTTTTCCTAATTAATATGCACGAATCGACAGCCACTAGACGGCGTGATAAGCAACCAATGCAAATCATATTTCACATGAAGCTAACTTAATATTGTATCTTTAATATGTACTATTTGCTTTCTCACCAACTATTTCATTTTCACTTATATTTAGCCTCACAAAACCCTCTTATTTTGTGATCAATTGACGGTCACATTTTAGACAAAATTTAGACTCCAATATTTCTGCTGGTACCTAACAAATCAAAAAGTGATATGCATCACATTAAAGAACATCTCTTCTAGTGTCTTTAGGCCAAATCGGAGCTTCTACAAATAAAACGCCAACCCGCGAGCGAATTTTATTTGGAGGTGGCAAAGCCCGCGGCAAAGCACGAAATGCGACTAACTAATTTCCAACGCTGGCATTCATTGATTGACAATATGCAAAATATGAGAAAAGAAGAAACTTGTTTTGTTATATCTTTCGTCTAAGAAGTGTTTTCTAGAGTAAAATTGTGCTTTTTAAGTTCATAAATCGAAGCTGAATACGAAAATGACAATAACTGCTATGAGAAAAAAAGTTTTGTCACGCAACAGGTCAAGATCGTTTACATATCAACGTGTTCTGCAGGATTCAATGCGTAAACTTTTAGCATTCCATGCTTTCAATCTAGTAATTTTTGTGCTGAGACATATATATCAAATCCCGAAACAAATATACTTATGTTTACTTGAGTTTTTTCTGTAAAAGTTGGTGTATTGCATATCAGTTGCCGATTCATTATCAAACTGACTCGCTTACTGACCATTTATCAGTTAGACGACATAAAAGCGCGCGCCCATGGCGATATAGACGCATTAGAGAAAATATAAAGAACGATTAACAAGCGAAAGAGTGGCGCGCTTTTATGTCGTCTAACTGATAAATAGTCATCTCGCTCTATTACTATGCTCAGACTAAGATACAACTAAAGAAATATATTACCTTGACCTACTTACCGTTAGCTAGCTCTTCATACAATTCATGTCTTCTAACTTTCTTCATATTTGTGGTAAAGTTGATGCTTCACGTTTTAAAAGAAGATTCCATATATTTTGGGACAGAACAGACCATGAAATAAATCAACGAAAAGTTAATTATTATCTTAGAGAAATTTCAGATTCAGCTTGGTAAATAGACTGTCATTATTCTGTCTGCCGACTGGAGTTTGGAGAAAAATTAAAATTTCCAACACGCCGTTAAAAGCGGTGAATAGATCTAATAACCTTTGTATGGATCATTTTAATGGAAAATGCGCTATATAGATTAATAAATTATTATTACTATTACTATATAAATTGCCCATTTCGAACAGTGTAATCTTTACATGATCTAGCCTGCGTAGCCAGGCGTGGGGTTCTAATGGGAAAATAAAAAGAAATTCGATTTTTTGCAACTGTCGGCCGATACTCGATTTTTACAGACAGTCGCTCTTAATACAGTCTTAAAAAAGAAATAGCAAGACTTGAAGAAGAAATAGAAAGGATGGCGATGAAAATGGGAGAATTAGAAAATAGCAACACATCCCTTAAAAAGGAAGCCAATGAAGCCAAGGCGGAAATCGGAGAGTTGAAGACAAAGTTAGGAAACTTAGATGAAAAAATCAAGAAATTTGAGCTTTCTGAAGATGAATTGGTTATTCGGCAACTCTGTTCAAGCGTCCAGGAAAACCTCTTGAGGATTGTGCTGCAGGAAGATTTCGAAGAAATTCAGAACAAAAGGACTGAGGATATAGAAGAGTACATTTCAACGCAAATCGACGACCGAGTTGAACAAAATGAAGCAAGGTTAAGATGGAAAGAGTTAAAGAAAGAAACTAAGTGGAACGAATATTTGTTAAGACAGCTAAAACCGGTCAAAAAGAGAGGGGACGAAACTGCTCATCCACCCTTGACAGAAGAGATCATAGATGCTGCGAAAATCAAGTTGAAAGAAAAGAAGAAGTTAGGGAAGTATATGGTCAAGGCAGTAGATCAACTAAAAGTTATATGGAAACAAACAAACCGCAAGCTACTGCAAGGGTAAGCATTTCTTAAAACCCATAGTAAAACTTGCTATGCAGGTTTTTATATATGAAATGGTTTTTATAGGTGGGTATATTTGTTGTTTATATAAACATTGCTATTGTGATGCTTTATTGTCTACGTCCATTTTAACAATAGGTTTTGTCACTTTGCTTTGTTGGATTGTCCTATAGATTTCTGGTTGACAACATTTAAATAACAATCAACCAAACCAAATTTCGTCATTATACACGTACGCTGGCTTCCGACTCCCCTTAGTTACCGTTGCTATGTCACATAAGCACAAACAAATAGCTGGAAAACAGTCTCAGATTCTGGAAGTCTGTTTTTATTTATTTTATTTATTTTATTTATCAGGCTTTAACCACATAAACAATTAGTGGTATGGTCCGTACAACAGAGCATGACTCCAAATAAAGTACGGCCACAATATTGTAATGATTTCTGTTCCTTGGTGGTTGCGAAATATGGCTTTATTTTGAGTATATCAATTCGGGCTACAAATGTGTATCATACAATCTGATAGATGGATATAGGGTTTCAGTCAATGCTATGGTATCATATGACATATAGCATGACATCCTCCTTTCCGTAAAAAACAACAACATATATATATATATAGATGTATATGCAACGAAAACAATAGTAACAATGACTATATATCAGCTGTCCATGCATACAACTGATGTTGCGATTATGTGCTATTCTTGAACAGTTCTTTTGAAAATTATACATATCGTTCTGGTGGTTTCACGACCCTGCCACTGCGTGTTGTAATCATTCCATTATGTGGTGCTGGATTAGACACTTCTGTTCCAGGAGATTCTGCAGGTGGGCTTTGGTGTCCTATGGGGGATGGCAGTGCTTCTCTGATGTGTGTTCTGTTCCGACGTAGCTCTCCACCCTTTGGAGTAGTGACTGTATATGATCTTGGTTGGTCCAACTTTTCCTTGACTGTGGCCGGTCCCCATTTCTTTGTAGAGGGGTCTTGAATATTGATGTTCTGCCCAGTAGTATAGGGAATGGGGGTTCCAGCGCAATCTCAACACGGGGCAAGACCCGCGTCAAAAATCCACCTACGGACGACCCCCACTCCAAGTGTGGTTGAGGGCAACAGCGCACTTAAATATGTTAGTCTATATATGGAGTGCGAAGAATGTAAGAGAACTTTTAAGAAAGAAGCGGATTTGAAAAAGCATTTGAAAATGAAGACGAAGTGTATGAGCAGTTATGATTGTGGATGTGGTAAGAAGTTTGAGACTAAGGTTAAATTGTTTTGGCATTGTCAGGACTGTGAGTACGACTACGACGACCTAAAAAGTGCTTGGTATTAGGTATAAAATATTTCCTATTATATAGATGGAATCCCAAAGCAACTTCAGCACGGTGTCAATACCCGGTAACGGTGAGATTGACGTTAGACAGTTTTGGCGTCAGTCAGAAAGGAAGGTTAAAAGGACGCTTCGAAAAGGTATAGAGGAATTAGGAGCCCTGAAAGCTAGTATAATGGTAGAAGTAAGTTTGTCAAAAGACGAGGTAATGACGACAGCAATGTTGCGATCAAAGTCGTTAGTGATATTAGAATCCACGAATCTGGATAGGTCACTCAGTGAAGCCTTAGAAGCAATAATGGAGTCGCTGTCTAACTACACGAAAGAAGGATCGGGTTGGACAGTAGAGGAGGTTGAAGGAATAGAGATAAGTATAGCCAGGTACGTACCCATACGAGGGGGGAGTTACGTACCGCTACCAACGTGGGTAGAAAGGAAGAAGGCTATTGTAAACGTGAAGAATGAAGACAATCGATGCTTTATGTGGGCAATCAGGTCTGCACTGTATCCAGCAGAGAAGGATCCCTGTAGGACAAGTAAGTATCCCACAGACGATTTAGAGTGGGATGGTGTGGAATTTCCCATGCAGTTGATAGACATCCCCATATTTGAGGAAATAAACGATCTAGCAATTAACGTTTACGGAGTCAGAGAGCAGACGATAGTACCGTTAGTTCTGTCAAAAAGTAAAGGAGAGCGCGTACATTTATTCTACCACGGCGGACACTACTCATGGGTTAAACACATTAGCAGACTATTCTACAGACATACTAAGCACAAAGGCAAAAAGTACTTCTGTGACTGCTGCTTGCTGTCATTTACATCCTTAAATGCCCTAAAGAAACACGATGAGATCTGCCGCGGAGTCGAAGAAGTGGCGCAACGGATCCAGATACCCACCAACAAAGAGCTTTCATACGCAGACCATCAAAAGCAGATGCAAGTGCCTTACGTGATATATGCAGACTTCGAAGCGTTGATAACTAAGGAAGAGCAGAAAAGTGGTGCCACGAATAAGGTAGGATTACACGAGATCTGCTCCTTTGGTTACATAGTAGTCAGATCAGACGGTAAAGCAAACCCTCCTGTGATTTACCGAGGTAAGAACGCAGCTAATGAGTTTCTAGAAGCATTGCGAGAAGAGGAGGGGGAGATAAGAGAACAATTAAGACGTCCAAAGAAGATGGAATTTACCAAAGAGAACCAGGAGGCTTTTAACAAGGCAAAAAAAATGCCACATTTGCCAACATACGCTTCTTCAGTTTGGAAGACGAGCCAAGAAAGCGTGGGATGAAGATGGAAAGTATCTAGGAGAAGCTCATTTTAAATGCGGGAAGTATGCTAAGAAAGGTGAGAAGCCGGGAAAGCCCTCCACGCACTGCATTCACTGCCACAAAGCATTTGTTGAGGATTTCTATGTGGATAAGGTTAGGGATCACTGCCACATCACTGGTAAATACAGAGGAGCGGCTCATTGGAAATGCAATATAAACTTCAAAGTAAATCCAGATATGGAGATTCCGGTGTTCTTTCACAACCTCCGCGGTTACGACTCCCATTTGCTACTACAAGGAACAGACGGCTCCGACGTCAAATGCATACCTAACAACAAAGAGCGCTACATGTCCGTAACTGTGGGCAAGCTGAAGTTCTTAGATTCGCAGCAGTTTATGGCGGACTCCTTAGCAAACCTCGTAAAGTATAACACCAACTTTCCCATTTCCAGTCAATATGGCGCGGAAAGGAAAGGAGTCTACCCATACGAATACATGGATTCCTGGGAGCGATTCGAAGAACCCCTACCACCCAAAGAGAGATTCTACAGCACCCTAAACGAGTCCGGTATAAAGGACGAGGAGTACCAGCATGCGTTAGATGTGTGGGAAAAGTACTCCTGTGAGAACATGGGGGACTACCACGACATCTACCTAAGGTCTGACGTAGTGCTGCTTGCAGATGTTTTCCAAAGCTTCAGAAAGATGGCTATGGAATATTACGGATTGGATCCCGCTAATTTCTACACGGCTCCTGGGCTCAGCTGGAGTGCTTTGTTAAAGAAGACAAATGCGCAGTTGGATCTCCTAACGGAGTACGACATGTACCGCTTTATGGAAGACGGTATTCGTGGCGGCGTATGCGGGCCCAGCCGACGTTACGCCCGCGCAAACAACCCCTTAGTAGAGCACGACCCAGAGAAACCAACCACATACATTTACTACCTGGATGCGAATAACCTTTATGGTTGGGCAATGTCACAGTACCTACCTGTGAGAGACTTCGAATGGGATCCAGTGAAGCCGATAGACTTCTACATGCAGGTAGGAAAGGAGGAAGACAAGGGTTACGTTTTAGAAGTGGATCTGGAGTACCCAGAGCGCCTGCACGACGAACACAATGAGTTCCCCTTAGCACCAGAAGCGATAGAGATACCATTTAAGCAGCTAAGTCCGCTGCAAAAGCAAATGTGCCCTGGTTACAAACCGTACAGGAAACTAACTATGAACCTGATGGATAAGAAGAAGTATGTGGTACATTACCGCAACCTGCAGTTCTACGTGCGACACGGAATGCGCGTAGAGAAGATCCACAGAGTCCTAAAATTCACGCAGGAACCCTGGATGCGCCCCTACATTGACTTTAACACGCAAAAGCGTACCGCAGCGAAAAATGACTTCGAGAAAAACCTCTTCAAACTGATGAACAACAGCGTGTTCGGAAAGACAATGGAGAACATCCGCAAGCGCGTAAGCGTAAAAATAGTCAGCACCAAAGAGGAAGCAGAAGCATACGTGTCACAGCCAGGCTTCGTTAGATACGTAGAAATGCTGAACTTCTACGTGATTCACATGAAAAGGGCAAACCTCTTAGCTAAACAAGCCCGTTTACACAGGCTTTACGGTGCTGGATCTATCGAAGCTGCTTATGTATGAGTTCTACTACGATAAGCTTAAGCCAAAGTACGGAGACCGCTGTCGCCTCCTGTACACAGACACCGACTCCCTAATTCTAGAAGTGCAAACGGAAGACGTTTACAAAGACTGCCTCCCCGATATAGACGAGTACGACACCAGCGGTTACCCGAAGGAGCACTTCCTTTACTCTGCGAAGAATAAGAAGGTAATTGGGAAGATGAAAGACGAAATGTTAGGAAAACCCATAGTAGAGTACGTGGGTCTGAAACCAAAGATGTACAGCGTGCTAAAGTTAGACGGCGTAGAAAAGAAAGCTAAAGGCGTAAAAAAGTACGTGGTTAAGAAGGACATTACGCACGAGTCCTACCTCAACGTATTACGAACACGCAAGGAACAGCGGCATAAGATGAACAGCCTGCGCAGCTATGGTCATCAGATACATAACGTCACGCAGGAGAAGGTGTCGCTGTCTGCATTTGACGGTAAGCGATGGATGTGTGATGACGGAGTGCATACGATAGCATTCGGACATCACACGATAAGCAGTTCTTCCATGACGAACCCACGTGTGGGGCCATCGTGAAGATAATACAAGATGGGCTGACCCTTCTTAGCTATTACGCTTCGGATCTGGTAAGTTTCCAAAGACCAATTAGGATCCGTAGCTCTTTTGGATCCTCCTTCTAATTCACCCGGTCCGTAGAGATATCGGACTGTGACATTACCTAATTTTTTTTCATGGGGGAAGACCGCCCTCGAACTTCTGACGTAGGACTTGTGTTCCACGTGTTTCTTTTTTATGGCATCCCTGGGTTTTATTCCCGTAGCCCTGGCCGCCTCGTTGTTCAAAGCCGCGACGACCTGGGGGAGCCTCTGAGTCCATTCCCTGTTGCGTTTGGAGGGATCTTCCAGCTCTTTCCAATACTGGTACCCAAAGAGGACGCTCGGCCAAGGTCTTATTAAATCTTTCGACAATGCTCTGACCCCTGTGGTACTCTGCTTCTGCTCTCCTAATCTTAGTGTCGTGGTCTTTCAGGGTCTTAGTAACCACGCCCATGAACTCTGTCCCCGCATCCACTTGCAGCAGCTTAGGCCATTTCAAGACGCGCTTATAAATCCTACCTAGGGCTTCTGCGACTTCCCCAGAATCCTTGCTGGTTATGGGTTCGGCGTCCTTGTATCTGCTTGCGATATCAACTACGGTCAAAGCGTACCTATAGGTCTTTTTTCTCACCTTATCGTGCGGCAAGAAAAGCAAATCCGCCTGATGAACTTCATTGGGGGCATTTACGGTAAAGCTGGGCCTGGGAATGTACTTGGGCACGGGAAGATAAATCTGCCAGATGGTTTGCTTTTTCAACCAGTTCTTAGCCGTTTCATCTGATACCCTGGCCGCGGTCGCGAGTTTCTTAATAGCCGACGCTCCTTTCCAATAGCCTTCGGGTCCGTAGTAAATCCTTTTGAGTTTATCCTCCAGGCGGCCCATTATATGAATTCCAAACAAGATTGATCTTTCGTCCGTTAAAATCCACCGTCTTTCCGTCCACCTTAATGGTGATGTTTATGCTTTCTACCAAATTAGACAAGTCATAGCTCAAAGAAATGGGAGTGTATTCTTCTGAGTCAAATGGATTACCTTTGGGTAGAAACTTGGACATAAGAGAAGACTTTTCTCCATTGTCGTAACTATGGACCAAGTCGCAATAGACTTCGTAAGAGGATGCGACTTTCCATTTCACAGGTATGGCTGTGTTGGTAATCGTCTTGCCTGAGGCACATAATAAAGATCCCAATGGGTCAGACTTTCCAAAAGTCATCGAATAATTTGACATATTATGTTTGAAGGTCATTTCGTGCGGCAATCCTGTGGTGAGCGTATAACCGTGTTTTGCTAATTCCTTAGCAAGGGTGATTGGTGTGTAATGTCCATCGGGCAGCAATACGCCTTGATAATTGCCGCCGCCTTTATGCTCAGTGATCAAGGCATTGACTAAATTATACCAAGAATTGTACAAAGAGCAACTAACCAGCCTAACCTTATGGGCTTTGATGGGGGGATTCAGATAAGTGGTAAAGTTATTCTTGTCGCTTTCCAAAAAGACGATCATATATTTCAGGAAACACAGTTCCCTTCGTTAGAGCAGATACGCCAAAGCTACGCCTCCTGCCAGCCCTGCGACTCCTACAAAGACCAGCTCACTATTTTTTTGTTTCTTAGAAGGCTGATAGTAATTCTTAAACTGAGGCTTTCTTAACCTAAAGTCGGGGTGTGCTTGCGCATAGAGCTTAAAGGCGTAGTCTGTATTTTCAAAGTTCTTATCCGCCTGCATTTTGTCTTGGTAGTTCTTGTCCAACCAATCCCTGTAAGCTTGTCTTTTTTCATTCCAAGCTGCCACGTCCGCTGATATTTCTCCAGCGCTAAGTCATGTCCTTTCCTTCTCAGGCGGCCTAAATCTCCGCTTGCGATCGCCTCTGACTAATCTATCCAAATACTGACCACCATAATTAGCTCCAGTGAATGCTAAAGCTGCAACGACTTCCAGCCTACGACCACGCTAGCCATTATATATTAGAAAATCACAGGGATTTCGCGAGTTATGGTTGGCAGGTACTTTTCCTTCCGTAGGTAATCCTTTACCATGATAGCTCCCGCCTACGGCAGCGGTCATCTTAGGCAAAGTTAGCGAAGCTCTTGCTTGGGTCTTCAGTAAAGTCTTCTTTGAGCACTTTCTTACCTAACCCAACCAATACCCGCAACGATGGAAGTAATAATAGCTGCTTCTTCAACAGTTTTTAACAACGCGGTTGACATTATATTACAAAGCGAGAAGGAAAATCTAGGTCGCCACGGCACGTGGTGATAAATCTACTCCATTTCAGGGATCTTACTTTTTCTAACAGCTGGTTCCACAGGTGCGTGCACGGGCGCGTGATATGTTGGTGGTCCTACTTTTGGCTTCGTAGCCTGCCATTGTAAGTAAAGGCTGCCTGCTGCTATAGCAACTCCTAACGCGCCAATGACGTACCCAGGATTAATAAAGGATTCCTCTTCTTTTTCCTCCACCTTTTCTTCTTTTTTGGCTTTGTTCTTTTTATTCATCTCCGCGAGCTTCTTACCGGCAGCGACTCTGCCCGGAGATTTAGCCTTGGTAATCTTTTGCTCGGGCTGCTCTACCTTCGACTCTGGTTCACTCATTTATATCTAAGGACTTGAAGGACTTGATAAGTACTTGACTAAGTACTTAAGGACGACTTGGAAATAACCTGGGCGCGACCTGACCAAGTACTTAAGGACTGACTTGACTAAGTACTTGAGGCGACTTGATCAGGTACCTCAGCAAGTGCTGCCTGGAAGACCTTTTCGACTTCTCTGTCCTTCTTGAAGTCCTTCCAAGACACCAGTACCTCCTTCAAGTCGAACGTGCTGAGCTACGTGAAGTGCCGCAGAGGCGACTGCCATTAACTTACCGCACTTCAAGACAACCAGCCCGCAGGTTATCTTAAGTTCTTGGCGATAGACATAGTCCTCGCTTATGTCCTTCCTGCAGTTGCTCCACGTCGTCTATGGGCAGCGCAAGTCCGAGAAGCTTGGTGGCAAGTCGGATAGGCGGAGTCTGCTACGGCGTCCGTGGTCTTACTTGCAAGGGCAGGCCTCGTATCTCTTATGGAACTTCTTAACTTCCTCTTCTGACAACTTATTAACTTGCTCATGGGTAAGTTCCTTACCTATCATTTCTTTACACTTCCCCGAAGACACAAGGATGTTAAGTTGTTCCTTAAGGTTACTTTCGTCTAACTGCGCGGGGACTTCATCTAAGAGCTGCTCAATGTCCATATATCTTTATGGAATACGGAAACCTCAAAGAGAAGATCATCTTGGAATGTTGGTGCGTTTTTAGGTGCCGCATGTATTCGTGTAACTGTTCCTTGCTTATCTCGCCTCCATAGTCGCTTAAGATGGTTTCCAGGTCACTCCGGCTCGGAGTATAAAATACTACGAGAGAGCCTATGTTTTCCCTGAAGGGCTTAGATACGCTGGTAAGCTGCTGGGAAAGCAACCAAACGCTGATATTGTCATGCCTACCACTAAAGGCAAGCTTCACTAATTCGGAGGTGCGTCTTTTTACGTCGTCCCCACAGGCAATGTCATCCAGTATGAGGAGTGTCTGCGTATTCTTGGGAAATTGTTTGTGCCAAAACTTAAGATGTCCAGATAACTCGTTAGGATCTAAGATATCTACAAAGAAGTCGTCGTCTTTCACTCCTATGCCCGTCCAGGTGCGGTTATTCACGTAGGTGGGACAAAGTAGCACGATATAGTCGAAGCGGTATCTAAAGGGTCCTAATAGCTGCTCCACGACGAATTGGGTCTTTCCGCAGCCGGTGGGTCCTACTATCAGAGCATTGCAGGGAATATGGTTCGGATCCATTATATATACGATGGACCCAGTGGACGCAGTAAGAAGGATTGCCGGCGACGCAAAAGATAAAAGAGACACCATAGAAATGCAAAGGGAGGAGATAGACCGGTTAAAAGAGCGCGTGCAGGAATTGTACGATGAAATGTGCGGTCTGAAGCGTGCAGAAAGGTTTGGTGCGCTTTTGACGATGGCCGGTTGGGCAAAAGAAAGCGTGCAGGACTTTATTAAGTACCCCTTATAAGGCTTAATAAATTCTTATTATATAATGAAGTGTAAGGATTGCGATAGGGAGTTCAGTAGCAAACAGGCTTTGCAATATCACCAAAAAAAGAAGGTATGTTTTAAAGAGGTGGATAACGTCACCACCTGTGGCACTTGCAGCCGGCAGTTTAGCAGTAAACAGGCGCTGCGATATCACGTGGAAGGAAGGGTGTGTTTGAAGTCTAAGGAAAGACGCTGTGCTGATTGCAATCGGCTCTTTAGCACGCCCCAAATGTTGCAATACCACCAAGAAAATAGGGTGTGTTTAAAGGATGTGTGTGCGCGCTGCGATGAAGGTCTCACGGACGCATGGCATCAACATAGATGTCGTGGTAATTATGATTTGGATGTCGTATGCGAGGAGCATGGTGATATCGCTGCGAGATGTTGCCCAGCGGAAACCATAAGGAAGTTAACTCTTCGTAAGAAAGAAATAGACCAACGCTTTACGGAGTTCGACCGCGCCGAAGGTACGCGCTGGGAGAACGCAGAGTATTGGAGTGCGCCCTGCGACGCGTGTGGCGGCTTAAGGAAAGGAGATGATCATATCTGGCAGTGCTTGTGCCCGCAACATCATCCCCGCGGTTTTAAGGAGTACTTGGATCGTTTCGATGATTGGCATGCCCAAAACGTGGAGGTAAGGAAAGCCCGTAAGTAAAGCAGGGTTTGCGCAAAGAGTCTCAAAATGCGATCTTATATTTATTAATATTCTTTGATTGTTTATTAAGAATAAAAGAAGAAACATTAATAAATATAAGGACCCCTTTTGTAGAAGGTATGCAGAACTCAATAAGAAAAGAAGAAACATTAATAAATATAAGGACCCCTTTTAAAGGTATATGCTAGCCTACGCAGCCGCCTTCTTAGGAGGATTCCTGATCGCCCTTTCAATATATGGACTGTATTACGTGCGAACTACCAAGCGACTGCATTACCCCTTGTAAGCCGCGTAAAAAATACACCTGCCTTCATTGCGACAGGGTATTCTCCGAAGGATCCTTTGTGGGGCATTGGTGCTCCGCGGATCCTAAAGCGCAGCGGGCGCTTAACTACAAAGAGGAGATGGAGTGACTCTTCTTTCAATGTCAAACTTCCATCGGCCATTTACCTTACCATAGCTGCGTAAGTGGGTGAATTCCTCGCCCTGAATTACGTACCGCACGCAATCCGGCGCCCAAAGGGAATATTCCTTACCTTCTAAGTCTTTGAGGACTAACCGTAAACGGTCGATGTCTTCGAAGACGACGTAATTTTTTATTTCGTATGCTTTACCGTGGACAAGATCACGCCAGTGAGTCAAGCTGAGCTTCATTATACCTATGGAATATCTTTAGGTGCGTTTTCAAAGTGGCGTAGGACTTAAACCGCTTTACACAGCCCTTACAGGGAATACGAATACCATCCGCGTAATCCATCAGGGCACGGCAGATAATGTCGTAATCGTTGCTAACCATCGTTAGGTAACCATTTACGTCAAGCTGCGAGATTTTCTTAGATTGCTTCGCGGATAAGACGCCGTTTCCTTTTGGGGTTTTCAACTCAATACACAACCCGCGGTATTTCTTATGCGCATTTAGGATTAAGAGGTCGGGTTGACCGGCTTGGTAGCCTTTTCGCCAGCAGGTTATTCGCTTGCTGTCTGAATCTTGAAGTTCGCCAAGACCCGGCGCTATGATGAAATCGGGGTAAAACCTACGTGTGTAGTCGACGACCTTCGCGTGTAGGTCGGCTTCATTTTCGATCTTAAATACTAACTTGTTTGGGCCGCCAAACCGCCTTTCTATTGCATATTTACCCGTTTTCCTTAGCGCGGGTAGGACTTCCTCAAAGACCCAATCACGAAACTCCACAGCTTTGGGTAGTTTGGAGCTAAATATCAGTTCATACAAGCCAGGTTCGGATATAAACACGGCATTTGGTTGCGTAGTAAAGGAGCGGTGATTCGCAGCCCCTTGTAGATCAGCCCATTTTTTCTGGTATTTCTCAGATACGTGTGCTCTAATTGCATCTCTAGGGCGCTCATAGCCCAACGCCAAAGCCACCTCCTTTGCTTTGAAGTACAAAGTTTCGCCTTGCACTATGCATTGCAGTTTGGTGTCGTTGTTTTCAAATACGCGAAGCATTGTATATTTAAGAAATATTTTAACATTAATAGGCAACGCTCTTTAGCTGATTCATTTCCACGCTTAACTGCGCGTCAGACACCACGAAAACGTAGCAGTTTATTTTGTCGCCGTCGCTCGCACTGGCGTTCTTGGTGCGCTTGATCTCCAATGTTATACCATCCTGGGTGTTTACTAGACGTAAACCCTGACCATGTAGGTCTTCGTCGTTGATGGTGCGCATGTCAATCCATAACGCGTACTTATCATTAAAGAATTCCTCGGGGCTAATTTGGTCGCCAAACTTGCGCTTTGCCTCCCTGTACACGTCTGCGGGCTTTATCCCCTGGGAGTAAACCTTGTTTGGGACTCCGTTGATATTCACGCCGACGTTAGTAATGTTGGGGTTGTGAAAGGCCTCGGAGTCGCGCTTGCCGGCCTCGTAGGGTTTGGCAAACACCAGCATCAACCCCGTGAGACTTCTTCGGGGGAGGTTAATACTTTGGTTAATAACCTCATCCGTCTTATCCAGGAAGCTGAACGTCTTATACATCACTACGTGGTCGTAAAGGAATGCCTTTCCGGAGCTGTATTCCATGCCAGCGCTACGGGCCAGCTCTTCGCTGTACACCGTTTCGTACTGTAGCTCTAGATTAGTGATAGAGTATGGGGTTGTCGTGGTAAGTGCAGTGCTTAGCCCACCAATGATGTTATTAGCATCTGCTAAAGTTACTTCAAACTGTAACTCGGATAACTGTCTTGGGTAATACACACCGTGATTCGTGATTACTTCAAAGTCCAGTGGTATGACATACTTGCTACCATAGGCGGTCTTTATTCGCTTTGCGTCTGCCACTGCGGTTTCTCCGCTGCCGTCAGTAGGTTGCGTTTTCGTAGGTGTGCGGACCTTACGTAGAATGACACTACCAATTCCTTGTTCTATCCTTTGCGCGCGGTCAAAGGCTGTCAACCATAGATCCTTATAGGTGGTATACAGATCGTACCTATTTAAGTCCAGCAAGGATTCCCCAGCAAACTTGATTCTCATCTTAGAAACGATGTTGCGACCCACGTTGTTAACGATAATCCTTTCGTCTGTGGGGCTTGACTGCACCGCTAGGTCGAACCTTAAAGCCAAGGTGCCGGGTACTAAGACTAGGTTATCCGTTAGGCGGGGCACGCCTACGTACAGGGTTTCCCCTGGCTTAGCGCTAGAAGGTGTGAATGTGACCCGGTGAAAGGTGCGTTCTGCTTTCAGTCCGCCAACCTGCTTAGGTAATACGTTGGGATTTAACTTTGAGCTTATCATATATAATGGAAGTAGAAGGAACAGACCCCGACTTCGATCCCACCACTGAGGAAGGTCAGGCTGACATTAACGACGGTGATGAAGAACCGCTGCTTCCCACCTCCGACGATTCCCTAAGGGATAGGATTGCAAAGGCCCTAAGACATCCCAAAGCACGCGAGTACACGTTTCCGCGTGAGCACATAGAGCTTCAAAACATGGGCGAGCCGGAAGCAGCCGCGCGGGAAACCGTAGAGTGGGCAAAGCAGGAGCTAGAGCTGCGCTACGACAACTTTGATGCTGACGACGTAAAGCTCACGGAAAAGGGGGATAAAGTTTTCATAAGCGTTCAAGACTTAAGATTTCCTGACAAAGACCGCTGGACAAGACCACAGCAACTATTTGATGAGGAGGGTAACGTTAGGGGTGACGTCTTGAGATTAAAAGGCTTTCAGCGTGCTACTAGAACCCTGTTAGAAAGGCTACACAACTTAACCGAAAGGACCAACGCGGTAAAACATGCTGAGGATCTTCAAAAGGAGTTAAAAGAAAAAGATGAAGAATATGCAAGGCTAAGCAAACTACTTGCCAGCGCAGAAAGTAATTCCTCTCAACAAAATGAAAAAATAAAAGAATTAGAAAACCAGTTGAGCCAGACCCTGCGCGCATTAGACGTAGTACGGGAGGACTTGGAAAATTCTCCAACGGAAGCACTGCGGGAAAGGGAGGAAGAATATGAGGAGCAAAGACAGCGGCAGGCTGACGCGTATGCGAAGGTAGTTGAATTCAGAGATCAAGAAATAAGGAAAAGGGAAGAACAAAGGGATATTGCTCTGCGTGAAAGGGAAGAAATACGAGAAGAACTCAATGCTGTCCTACAGGCGTTGGACGTAAAAAGCGAAAACCTGCGGGCTGAAATGTCTGACTCCTTGGTAGAAAGGCGAATGTTAATGTCTGAAATCAATGCAAAAACAGATCAAATTCAACAGAAAGATCAAGCCATCAAAGACTTAGAGTATGAAATAGAACGACAGCGGGGGGTAATCGAAGATCAAGAACGCCCTGAGGAAGAAAAGGAGGCAGCTCAAAAGGAAATAGAAACCCTTCAGGAAAGAGTCGAGGAATTACAAGCGCAAAAGGACAACCTGGAAAAGGAGCTGGGGCTTACCACCAAGGAAAAGGTAAAAAGAGCCCTTTTGAAATATGGCGTGCCGCTGGCATTCGCGGTCGCTATTTCGAGCGTAGTAGGGGTAATCCTTAGCACGCTTAAGGCTACAGGCGCTGGCGTAAAGAAATTAGGCAATGGACTAACGGACTTGGGAAAAAAGATGGCAGCCGGTCTTCCTGGGCTGCTTGGTAGCGTTCTTGGCCTGGCACTTAGGGCCGGCGGAGAACTGCTAAAGTTTGTGGGGAATAACATTTGGATCTTGGTCGTCGCTATTGGGGTGGTCCTTTTGAAGAAGATGCGGGGTTGATCTTATCCTTGTGTATTACTGGCGGCTTATAATCGTCGTCGGGTGCACGGGGTGTTCTCGACTGGGGATAAGTAAAGATAGTATTCGCGCCGCCTTGATAATGCGGAACTAGCGGCAACACGCTCATGGTGCTAATGGGCTTATGATTCCAAGTAGCATCCGTTGGAGGATTTTTTGCCGGGGCGGCATTTATCCGAAGGTAGGCAACGTCGTTGGGAAGAACCTGAAGCTTCGCATATTGACAATTGGCTATCATGTGAAAAGTTACCGGCGTTAAGTCTTCTACAGTCGGCGGTGGGGGTTCCGACGAGAAATGAACTGGGTTCCTATTATTATCTTTTTTTCTGTAGGGTAGTAATGGGCGGTCATTCTCATCAACGATCCTAAACCCGACATTACACGAATACCCCGTCGAAATGCTAATGGTACACATGATCAATCCCAGGCCCCCAACCTTCACCCACAGCCCGGTGTCATGCCAATGCTGTTCTAAGTAGTCCTTCTCCTCCAAAAAATGTAGAAACCAATCTTCCTTCGCGTGTGGGTTCATATATTTAAAGACTAATCACCGTAAGAGTGCTAATGGTCTTATGATTATAAATGGTATCCCTTTGATTTTCTATGCTATTTACCGTAACCTTTCCCGTATCGTCTACTCTTATCTGCAGCTTTACCTTCCCATGACAATCGGCCACCATGTGGAAAGTCCAAACCGATAGATTTTCGGCGCTGCCGGGGTTGGGCTCTACGGAGAAATGCGCAGGCTCCCTGTTGTTCGTCTTCACACGCATAGGCTGCAGTACGCCATTCTCATCCAGGAACCTAAAGCCGACGTTGGCATGGCTGCTCGTGCCAATGCAAATACTACAAAGGATTAACTTCTTTCCTGAGTAGTTCAAATTCACGGACATGCCCGTGACATCAACCCAAGCCGCCTGGGTGTATTTTTTCTCGCCTGCGTAAGTCGTATAGACACAATCTACTCCAGCTACGTAGGGGTTGTTCATCGCCATATATAATAACTCAGACCAACGCCTGCGGTGGCTAAGCCGGCTTTTAGTAAGTTATGGTCATATTCCTCAGGTATCGCAGGCAGGGCCTTCTTTGATGGTTTCTTAACTACGGGTAGCTTCGTTTCGTGCGACTTTTTTGACTTCTCCACGAAATGGGGAATGTTCCTAAGAGTGTCAGAGTTCACGTCATTCACCCCAAACTTCATATCCTTAGTAGCTCGTTGAAGTTTGTTGTTGTATCCTACTACAGAACCAGTATTTATAGATAAATTACTAGGCATTAACCAACAACCCGGGGCTACTGCATAGTCCAACCTCGCCTTAGAATTTTGTATAGCTAGTTGGTAACGCTGTACGCCCTTGCTAATGTCGCCCTCCAAGATCGAACTTTCGAATAAGACCAAGGCTTCGGCTCGCGTCTCTTCTGCGGCGCCGGTATTCCCCACTATGCTAGATCGGGTGTTTACCTGAGCCCCAAGAATGGAATACACGTAAGCTTCTATGCTGCGGTTCAAACGGGCAAGGCCGGCCTTAGTTAGTCCTTTACCTTCTGGGGGTATGAAATTAAAGTATTGCTTCGTTTGCTCGTCGTTGGTAATCTTGATAATCAGTGGATTGGCCCCGGCATACTTACCACCCTCGTCTTTGAACAAAGGTCCATCGCGAACTTGCTTGGTATCTTTAACTGGACCCTCCAACCACCACCACTCATTCTTCAAACGATAGTGGGTTTCTGGGTGGGAAGCCATGGTCCATTGTAAATTCAACGCGTGGACTTCCTTATCACTTAGCACATGCCCGCCAATCCCCCAATAAGCCCAAATGTGCCCCAAACCATTGTTAGCACCCGCGGTACACCTGAAATCCTTCCCTACAACACCAAACTCCTTACAAAGCCTATCATACGCGGGAACGTTGTATTTATTATCTCTTGGATAAAACGTGGCATCTCCCGGCAGCGCAATAACGCCCATCTCATGCAGTATTCTTCTAACCGTGAAGTGAAAATGAAACATGAACATTGAATTCTTCATCAAGTTCGCGCTTACCCCACAGCCACTGGTGGCGCACCAAACTGCAAAGTTCAACTGCTGCGGCCAATAACGCATGTTAGGACCGCTTAACCATTCATGAGATTCCTTGGCGGTGGTATGAATAATGGGTACGTCTTTGAAGATATCTCGCACCTTTAACGGAAAGGAATGGCTGTTAGAGATCCGCATGTTCAATGTCAAATCCAAGCTTGGATGTTCATCAAATGAAACCGCGGGTATCGGATAAGTACCGGTACCAAGCAATAATTCCTTTGACCAACCTTGCACGGGGCTTATGTTCGATATAACCAGAATTCTTCAGTTGATTGTCTATCTGATTAACCAGCGTAGGCTTCAAATCCTCGTTGCTGTACATCCTGGAGCCGTTGAAGTAAATCCCATCGGGTCTCCTTTTGAACTTACTAGGGTCTGCATGCGGAAACATCTTCCTAAATGCTCTCCATTCCAGTAATCCCGGTTGTCGTGATGTGGCTGCTCCTCAATATCATTCCCAAAAGCGTCGTACATTAGTATATATAATGGATGTTATACCATCAGCACCTCAGTTGTACCCAGATGTTCCCTATACTACACCTAACGAACTAAACGCCGAAAACTTTCGTCTGAATAAAGCGAACTTAATCCTGGCTTACTTGGAAGGGCAGGCAAAACACTACGAAAAAGTTAGAAAAAAGTACGTCAGAGCCCGGAGTACGCTACATAAGATTGCGATAACTTCAGGATCCATATCTGTTGTGTTAACGGGCTCTGGCGTTGCTACTTCGCTTACTGGACCGGGAATAATTGTTGGAGTTCCTTTGGCCGGCGTTGGGGCAGCTTGTGGTATTATTTCTGCTGTTGCTACGGGTATTATGAAAAAGCTATCCACGAAAATATCCAAGCATGACACGACAATAGCTCTATCTAGGGCTAAAGTAAATACTATTACCGATCTTGTCTCAAAGGCTTTGCGTGACAGAAAGATAGACGACGTAGAATTCTCGCTTATTCTGGCCGAAGAAGACAAATACGAGAAATTAAAGACGGACATAAGGAATAAAAAAACAGTCGTAAAAGATCTTTCCGAGGAATCTCGCAAAAAGATCTATCAAGAAGCGAAAGAAGAGCTTCAAAGAAAGCTTGCTCAGTAAATATCGTGACGGGATTCTATTTACATATCGAACGTCAGTCTAGAAAATATGCAGATTAAATATAATAATTTTCACATACATAAGCGTCCAGATGTGTCTGGCGTTCGCTTGTGATCGTGGACTTTGGGGCTGGGGAGGCCTAAAGTCCCGAGTTCGAGCCTCGCTGTAGATGCATTTGGACCGGTTGCTGTGAGTGAAAAAAAAGCCTCCCCCACTCACAGCAACCGTGGGGGGAGGGGTGGAAAGTGCGATTCAACCCCGCGATGGGGGGTTTCGCGATTGGAAAAGTCAGGGGGTGTCTCGGGACGCTGTCCGGAGTTCACCCCCTGGTGGGTCGTAAGAAAGATATATGTGTATGTACTAGAGGGCCTCTGGCGCGGGATGAAATAAGCCCCGTAAGCCCAAAATGCAAAAAACCCCACTGGGGATAGCTTGGTGTTCTGCGCGATGCATTCCCCAGTGGGGTTTCTGGCAAAATAAACGCCAGTTTTGCATTTTTATTTTCTCGGAATCCATCCTAACAGGGGGTGGTTGGGGTCTATTTTGTAAAATATTTCGTAAATTACGTCAGGATAATAAGGAATATCCTTATTCAGCCGACAAAACATCCACTCGGCTTTTGTCATATCAGAAACCTCAGGAATAGACTTACCGGTAATTTCAGACAAAAGATAGGGAATAGCTTTGTAATATTTCCCTAGCTTTAATTTTTTCAACGTTTTCCGTAGACTTTGTGGGGTTGGCTCTTCTAAATGGTCTATGATTTTCTTCTTTACTTCGTTGTCTAAATATATCGGATGTAAACCTTGGATATGACTCATCCAGTCCCTGAAGTATTTTATTCTCTTATATGGCGTTTTCTTACGACCTCCATTGGCGTAATACTGCTCTCTGGTAGCATTTGGTACGGCATTACGAATATTCTTACCACATTCGTAACACTGTGCTGACGTGTCGTCTTCTATTTGCATTTTCTTACCACAACAAATATACTTATTTGGCTTAGTAGGTACAAACTTGGGTTTCAAGCACTTTACACAGAAATCATAAGCAAACTCTTTACATTCTTCGCACTCCATATATAGACTAACATATTTAAGTGCGCTGTTGCCCTCAACCACACTTGGAGTGGGGGTCGTCCGTAGGTGGATTTTTGACGCGGGTCTTACCCCGTGTTGAGATTGCGCTGGAACCCCCATTCCCTATACTACTGCTGGTGATCCACCTTTGCGGGCGATGGTAGTATCATTTACATTCCTGGAAAATGAAGTTGCAGTTTTTTCGTTTACTAAATATTGATCTGAACTAATGCTTGCTGGTTGAATAAATAATAAAGTCTTCGTTTAAAAAAGTGAACTTTCAGTCAGAGGCTAGTTTACAAAGTGCTTTCAAATTGTTTTACGTGGAGGTTTGTTATTCTGTTAATAGGGAACGTATTGCATGCAACACGGTGGACAAAATGTAAGTATCGTAACTAAACCTTCAGCAACTTTTTTGAAACAAACTTTTTTTATGGGTGGCAGTGGTTTACCGCTCGCCTCTCACCACTGTGGTCCGGGTTCGAGCACTGGCTCAGACTGGATCATATGTGTCAGTGAGTTGAGTTTGTTTGTTGTGTTGTTCTCTCCCTTGCCACGAGGGCTTTCTTCGGGATCTCCGGTTTCCTCCCTCCGTAAAAAGCAACATGTGAGTTGAGTGTTGTATGTTGTAAATATAGAATGTAGTGGTAGTGCGTGTGGAGGGAACCTCACGGAAGAGCCCCGCGTGGGCAGTGGTGGTTGTAAAATATATATATATTTTTAAACAAATAGTTGAAATAGCTGTATACTAATAGGTAAATCATGTTATATAACAGGCATTGTCGATGAAGAGCCTCTACAACGTGCTTTCAACACAGCCAGTGTTAAATAAGGTATTTATTTACTGACGTCTAGTGCTGGGTAAATATGATCGCAATTCCATGAATGCAAATAAGGGGTTTTAGTAATATATCAAACACGGAAAGTTTGTCTTCTCAAACTATTAATAATTCTTGGAGAATTCCATGCAGAAATGGCCCAAATTTTATGTTAAGTAAGATCACATTTTCAAACCTCCTTCACGCTAGTGGTTTTCTTTGTTATGTTCTCATGAATTAATGTGTTTTAGATTGCATGAACCATTTTAGTGAAACAGTTACCTGATATACTTATTTCAATAAAGTTATAGTCACCAAAAACCTAGATATCTGTAATCGCTGAGGATCATGGGAAATATTTCATATCCAACAAGTAAATGTTTTGACACAAACTGCAGCAGTTGAGGAAGCTCAGAGGAGGTGAACTCGTAACTGGTAAAAGATCTCAAGTCCATCAACAGTTATCAAGCGGTTGAAACATGTAAAATGTATCTATCCATAATCCTTGTCAGTCTCAGCTTTGTAGCTTTTCAGGTGACTAACTTTATTGAAATAAGTGTATTGCCGGGTAACGTTTCAATGAGAAAGCCCAGTCTTATCATAGGGTCCTGAACGGATAGCATGTTTACAGTTTATATCATACTACTTATATAAAAATAATTTTGATTACAATATATTACAGAGGGTCCTGAAAGGGGTTCCTGATCCCATTTCCCAGCCCCCATTTTGAGCAAATCCCATAATCCCAGCCTATGTTTTGCTCAAATCTCAATCCCATTCCCATTTTTTGACTGTTTTTGGTTTTGTTTTTGAATTCCATTCCCATTGCATAAGATCCCATTTTGCCAGCCCAAAAACGGAGAATCCCTGCTTCCATTTTACCCTTCAGGACTCTCACCCCATATACATTGTCTAATTGACTTTGGTTCTTTCTTTGTTGCAGCTGACAACGTATACTGTTGTGATGCAGGCCAATTCTGGGGAAATGATGACGTACATCAGGAATTGTCCCGACCCTTGCTTTCCTTGGTAGAAGAATACATCAAATATTACTATCTGAACTGAATGAAAAAATAAGTAAATTTAAATTCGAAAATTATGAAAAAGATAAAGCATGAAGTAGTAATCTTTCAAAAGCAGCAACAACGATAATTATTGCCTAAATTGAAGCCTTTTTCTGCACTACCATTGCCTGACCTACGGTTGAATTATATGGTAGATGTTTTCTAGCTACTAATGGCTAAAACATGTTGCAGTAAAAAATTTTGCTGCTCATTTTTTATTTTTCCTCTTGGTAAATGTTCATTACAGACATTGTTGCAGCTAATTTCCACCGTTTCTCATCAGTACTTTTATGTTTTTTTTCTACCGATGGTTTTGATACAAGAAATGTCAATATTTTATAATTCCAACTCCTACTCAAGGTTTTTTCACATTAATCATGAATATCAAATGATATAGTATTTGTAAACGTGTATATGAAGGCACTACAATTTGATAAGAAATAAAAATACGAGAAGGTAAAGACATTTTGTGGTTTTAGTTCGGCCATCACGAAAGTAGTGCTTCTTGACTTAGGGAAGTTTCATTTAATATGACGAGTAAGGTGGGCATGAAAATGCTAAAGGGGGGGGGGGGGGGGGGGGGATAAATTTTCTGAAAAACATTAAAGAAGGGATTTTATTTTATTTTTGGAATGGTAAGTAAAAGGAGAAGAACTTGGCGACAAATGGATTTTGGCGGGGGGGGGGGGGGGGGGGAGAAGAATAAATGAAACTAAAATTATACTAAACTAAGTTATACATGCAAGTTGTAGTCCCGTGGTTATCAGAATGAGAGATGGTGAGAATGCCTCATTGCTCTCTTCTATTGGATATATATAGCAATCTTTGCAACCCACCCACCCACGATCTATGTCTACTATACCACTCTCCGTGTGACCCCCGTCTTCACCAGAGGTTTACTTTCCATTCAACCAACAGCAATGAGCGTGACATGAATGACGTTACGACACTGATATCTGTGTTTTTTTTTCTTATTCCATGCTAGCTCTTGGGAATTATTGAAAACTAGCAATAGAAGGGCTCTAGATTCTTAATTCTGTCTTATCTGAAGCTCAAGTCTGGGAGCTGGAGTGGCCCAGAGGTAGAACGCACAAACATATCCAAATAGAAATCAAAATACACTAATTGACAAAACCCAAAAATATATATGCACGAATACAAATACAAATCCAGCAATACATGTACAAATACGCGCGAATACAAATACAAATTAGACTGCGAGCGGTCCTACTTCTCCTTCCAGACTCAGTTTATGAATGTTTTGGGATTCCTGTGGACTTGTTCTCTCCTTTCTCACTCGGATCCAATCTACGCGCGTCCACAGGAACCTCAAAACGCTCGCCCTTACAGAGTTTGGAGGGAAAAGCGGGACCGCTCGCAGTCTAATACGAATACGTACGGGAGCCAATAAGGGACATTGCTGCAAACATGAAAACGAGACGAAAATACCGAGAATCGAAACAAAGTGGATTAATAGTGTGAGCAAACAGTTTCCAGCGGGAAGCACTTTAAATCAGGAAAATAAACTTGACTTTTTCGATCGGTATTGCTTACTAACTGTTAATTCTGAATGTGAGCATAAAACAATAGGGTAGTCACCCGTTATAAAAAGAAATTGCCAAAATTACCAATAATTAATTCATGGTTGGGACCCCCCTTAGTTACCGTTGCTATGTCCCACAAGCTTAACAAATTATCTAGAATATCTCAGAATTTTAAACTCTGATTGCGGATAATTGACTATAAATTGTTCCAATAGTTTACTGTGCTGTGAAAAGAATATAAAGTTACCTCGTAATCTTATAGTACTCTTTCAAACAGATACTTTGTAGTTGTTTGTTTGGACAAGATTTTACTTCCCCTGGGAAAACTGCTGCAACAGTGATTGGTTCGCTATTGTCTGCCTAGTATTGTCTGCCAAGCACGGAATCGGTTGAGATAATGATTCAAAAAAAATCTTGTCTATTTGATGCATTGTTTTCAGGGCTATTGTTGTGCTGATTCACCTGTAACCGTGGTCCAGTGGAAAAAACATGGACTTCCATATCATGACACAGATTCAAATGGGTGACCTGAAACTTTATTAATATATTCCCAATATACACTGAAAAAATGTACGTTTTGCAAGTTTTTTTGTTCCACGTAACTTTCAATCGATTAAGATCCGTTTTGACTTACCTTGACAAACTTGTCGACAATTAAAAGCAGGTTAATCCGTGACCGGCAGTCTGTAATCATGAGCAGGTTTTCTAAGTACCTCGAAGAGAATCGTTCGTATCCTGTGCCGAGGATAGACAACTGAACACGTCAAGACTCTTTTAGAACTCAGTCCTAAACGTTAAACTGATCTTTTGACATGCAGCAGCTCAAGGCTATGCACATTCATTTTCATTTTAGCCCCGCTCCCCCCTCCCCCGGGGCTTCTAGGTCTCTGGTAAAACATAGGTGCAACAGGTGGAGCAGCAAAACTGAAATCTTTAGACAAAAGATTTGGATTGTATTTCTTTTAACTCGGTAGTGGCTTGAAATATCTATTTCTACAGTCCCTTTTTAAACCCCAAGATATTATTTTTTAGTCAAGTGCCCCGTGCCCTGGTCAAGACTAGATTCTAGAGCCGGTATTTATTATAAATACTCCCAAAAAACTGTAAATTGGAGAGTATATTTTTCCTGTAAACGTACGTCGGTTTTAAATTAGAATTCATATTCTCAGTACATGGTTTTCCTTTGCATTTGAGATCATAGTGGTCAAAAACATCACTGACAATAAAGCGTGACTTGGTAAAATTGATTATATTACCAAAAAAAATCCTAAGACATCTTGAATATCGTAAAGAGGTTTTAGATGTGCCATTTGCCCGTTCGCATATAGAATTATTTTCCTCAGACCATCCGTACTGATGGGTAAGGCTCTGCTCAGTCGACTAAGCTAAGCTGCATCCCTTGAAAACGCGTTTTTGGAAACCATGTTACGGGCATGTGACGCCTTCTTACGGGTGACATATTACAAACACTATCATAAGCCAAGATGATTGGCTGCGAAACTCAGTAGACGTCACATTGTTCATTCTGTCACCAGCTATTTCTCTCAGTCCACATCAGCTAAAGTCAGAAATCACAATTGCTCTTGGAGTTGCTGGCGACTTCAAAAAGCAAAAAATACTATTACGGGAAGCAGGGCTTCAGTAAGCAAATTCAGTTGATTTGGAAAAAATCACTCGTTACAACTCAATTGGAGAGCGTATTCAAAATGCCAAACGGTAAACTATTCTTGGAAAAGTGCAACTCGTCTAGGATTTTATGCGAGACAAAGAAACTGGATGCAAAACCCTTTGTTCAGGAAATTGAGATGTTATCAGAAGAGGAGAGATCTTTAGTAAGAATTGGGAAAGTCTTGGGAAGCGGGGGCTTTGGATGTGTGTATGAGGGGCATTACAGGGGAAAACAAGTCGCTATTAAAAAATTTCATGTGAATTCCAAAAGTCGTCGAGCAATGCTGCAGAGCTTTGAAGCTGAAACATCAATCATGTCTTTTTGCCATCCAAATATTATAAGAACTTTAGGTTTTTTTGGAAAAGAACTTCAGCTGGGATGTCGCATCATCGTTATGGAATTCGCTGGCAACAAGACATTGCGAAATATCATTGTCAATGATAAAGATGCCATTAACGAAGAACGTAGATTAAAGTTTGGCTTTCAAATAGGAAGTGCTTTGGAATTTCTCCACAACAGGGAAATTGCTCATTTGGATGTCAAACCAGCAAATATATTAGTTGATAAACACGACGTGTGTAAACTAGGTGATTTTGGCTGCAGTCAAATTATCGGAGAAGGAGATGACGATTTACCTGCTAGTCCAACCTGTTCATATTTAACAGGGACTTTTGCATATCGTGCACCTGAACTCCTCAAGGGAGAAGCACCCACTACACAAGCTGATATGTATTCTATGGGAATATGTCTTTGGCAACTATTAACGAGAGAACAACCATACGGTTCAGAGAATCTGTACGTCGTGGTGTTCGGTGTTGTGGCGTACAATTTACGACCACCTGTGCCACAAGCGGACAACCAGTGCTTACAGGAATATGATGCTTTAGTAGAGCGATTGTGGCAGGCTGATCCAACGCTTAGACCTAATGCTACAGAGACAATGGAAATATTAAGGATGTTACAGCTATAAAGCTTCATAAACTGTAGGTTTTATATGGCTCTTTTATGAGAAACAAATCATTTTGTTTTGCTGAAATACAAAAGTAAAAAGAAAACAAATAGACCGTTACTGAGTTTGCTTGAGTGACCACAAATTAAACAATGGTTCTAGGTTCGAGTCGAGGCTTGACTTGATAAATACAGTAAGTGTTATATGCATGAGCACATCAAGTCCACCATCAGTCAGGCCAATTTTGAAATGGGTTATTAGTGATCTATTTTGCTTTTCAGGTTTTCCTTTAGAAGGTATAGTGTTATAGCTGTATATGTACTCCCAACAAACCGCAATTTACCAAAATAGATTATGAATTACGAAGCTTACGATTTAAAAGTCTTGAAAGCGGGGAAATATATTTTTAAAAAACCATTTTTAAATCAAGATAAATCTTTAAAAAGTTTCTCCAGCAATCAGTATTTTTAAACATTTAAAACAATAATGACGATGATTATGATGGTAGTAAATGATGATGATGACGAAGATGATGGTGATGATGATGATGATGATGATGATGATGGTGATGAATAGCTCCCCCTCCTATACAACATAGACTGATAAAGTTTAGCATCTATAATAATGATAACTTTTGGTTCTCAAAGATATTATGATGGATTTTCTTAATAAACACCTTTCATTCGTTGTATGTAATTCTTATGATTTTAAGAAATTGCGCCAAAATAAGTGAATGAAAGAAGAAATGGAGGGAAAGAGAAAGGGAGGAAGGGCGGAAGCGGGCGGAAGGGAGGGAGGGACAGACAGACGGTGGGCTGGAGGGTTGGAGGGAGGGAGGGTGGGAGAGTACTAGTGGATCAATTAGGGAAGGAGGAATTAAGGAATACATACAGGTTATAAATATTAGGACGTAGAAGCGAAAGCGGATTCGCACCATTACTACGATTCAAAATTTTCAAGTAAAGCATAAAAGCGGCGAATATCTTTCTGGAAATCAATATATTATCATTGCAACTTAATTAGAAAATGTGCTGTATGGCAAGAGCTTTCAAAACATACGAATCCTTATAAAAGTATTCCACATTGTATTTAGCGCGATTCAGTGCTACTTAATAATAAAGCCCTCTTTTGGACATTAATCATGTGGTGAAACACTGCCTTCCATCTAATATCCAGGTCTTGTTTTTTCATTTCTGGTGTTTATTTTGACACAACTGCTTGATTTAAACGTATAGGGTCACGAGACCTGTTAGTATAGACCTGTGTGGTTTCAGCCATCTTACGACCAGTTTGAACATCTTTCCATTGTGACCTGTAATGATAAAAAGGTAAATTATACACCGTGAAAAGATGAAAAGTAAGTAGTAAGTTTTTTCATCTTTTCACGGTGTATAATTTACCTTTTTATCATTACTGTTTCATTAGAAACACCGACGCAGCTCACACTAGTTTTTAGCGAGTTATCTCTTCTTTCCATTGTGACCCGTAAGAAAGCGTTGTCATAATTTATAGGGTGGATGGCTATGGGTATTGGAGGGGGGGATTGGTGGGATTTCATTCAATTTTATTGGATGTAATTCATTTTCCGGTTACAAGCAGTTGGGGAGGTTACAGCGATTTTTTAGAAGCCAAAGATATTTAGTATATCTTGAAATTACATCCAAGACTCATGTTTTCGGGTTATTATACTTGTTTTCATTGGCTTTTTCATGTTTTACAATCAAATTTCATTCCCCTGATCAATGATCTTAAAACGACGTTCACACGCGCGTAGGATTATGAATTAGCAAACGCACGCGGTTTTTTTTTTACGATCTGACTAGTGTTCTATATTTTTGAAATCTGGATACAGTCGTTCTTTGATTAGTCATCTGATTGAATTTTTTTGGACTTGATTTTTTGCCATGGTTTTGCATATTTGTCTGCTCAAGCGGTTCATGGTAGTCTCCTACCAGGGTACGCAGCCGCTATCAGTGTCGTCATGCCACGGAGTAGGCGTTGCGTGACGAAACTAATAGCGGCTGCGTAGGAGACTAAGTTCATGGGAGCTCGAGACTGAGAAATGGATATAATAATAATGATAATCATTGTTTTCTATGCTTTCTATCTTTCGGTGCTTTATTACTGAGTACAAGTTGCAAGTGATAACTGAAAATAGCACGGAAAATTAAAAACAGCAGTTTATTTTTTACTTGTTTTATTATATAAAAAGAGAGAAAAAACTTTCCATTTTCGCAGTCCACACTAATACGATAGGTATCCGTTTTCAGATGTCTCCACTCTGGAGAGCGTTTTTGAACGTTTTAGTATGGACGAAAGGAACGAAAAACAACAAAACACATCGAAAGTATGCTTTTTCAAACAAAAAACGCATTAGTGTAGAAGGGGGCTTACACTTCTTTGCAAAGTTTGCAGCGCGTGCGCGGATGCTGTCATCAGTAACCGTGCCTCTTCAGTAATACAGCACAGCTTTCGATCAATCAGAGTGCGCGTACTATCTAAGCTACATAATCAATAAAAATATAATACATAGTACATCCATGTACTTATGGTATATAATTTATGTGACTAATTTATTGTTATAATATCAATAAATCGTTATATTTCACAATTATTCGCCGAAGGCGAAGTGAATATCGGGGAATGTTTACCAAGCCGCGAGCCTTCAACACGGGTTGGACTCGTCGTAAGTGAGTCCGGGTTATCCGGTTTTGCTCCTTCTAAATTCTAAATTCTGATTTGATCTAGAAAAGGCGTGCGTGATAAAAATTACTCGGTGTGATTTTTTTCTGTGAGATACAAAATCTAAAACTACAAAAACTACAATAAAACTACAGGACCAAGATCAAAATATTTATATAAAAAGATATATAGAGTTAATATGCGACTATTTAAAATCTAAGTAAAAGATTCTTAAGTTAGAAACTCACTGTAATGAGTCTTGAAAGTATGAAAATAAGTGAAAACTTTCGAGTTTTCGTTCTACTCCATTAGCATGTTCTCCCACGCATCCTGATAATATTAAAGAAACTGCGAAAGGTTCTTCTCTTAATGGAAGTTGCGTCTTACCAAGTCTTGGCAATATAGTTCAGTCAGAGTGTTGTACAAACTGAGCTTTTCTCGGTTTTCAGGCCAGACCCATCACCATCTGTTGGAGATGCTTTCTTCACATTCTCTGGCTTTTGGGCTTCTCGTACAGCAACTGCTTGTTCTTCTGTAGATTTTGGGTTATATTCCTGTGCACACGTATTTATAGACGTCAGTGACGTAGCGAGAGTAGTAGAGCTGGAGGGGACACTAGAGAAAAACGTTTGCGCATGCTTGCACTTCAGCACGTTTTCTAAGAATTTTGAAGAGTTTGAGTGAGAAAATAAATGTTTGTTTTCTCCAACTATACACTAAAGTTTGAGTATACTTTTGTCAGACCAAGAAACTGTATTAACAAACACAATATGAAAGAATTAGCCTTAAGTTTCAAGCATGGATACTAAGTTTTGGCATTTTGTGAAGTCCAATTTATCAAGCATTTTTGAAAGTCAAATTTACTTACGTTTTGACTAATTCGCATACGGATTCAGAGCATGCGCAGACGTTTTTCACTCGTGTCGTTCGAGGGGCGAGCACGCGCGTTTTGGCGCCAAAATTCTCGCCAAACCCACAGGTAGCCCAACAAAATAGAAAAAAGGATTTTGTAAAACTTTTGCCCTGCATCCCCTTGGTACTCCCGTAACATAAATATATGTTTACTATCAAAAGAACATATCGGTCAAAGCAGTTAAGTGTTATATTGACTATTCCGAGGTCGAGTTAGCAATGCAGTGCATTGTGGGACTGTTTTAGGGAACTAAATTACCGCCAACTTGAAAATGATTGGGGAATGTCTAATAATTACCTCGTATTCTACACAATGAAATGGCAAGTCTGTGCCATACGTCGCTGCCCACCATGAAATGTCTGTCGCTGGATCACAGTTTTCTATAAACCTTGAAAGGCTATCATGTATCTGGGAATACCTGGGGAAAAAGGGAGGGATGTGTTGAGTCAACACATAACGCAGAACATGAAATAACAAGAAAACGACGAGAGATTGAAAGTGCGCGTGCATGCTGTATGTTTTGATAAAGCACGGTCTTCCAACCAATCAGAACGATTAATAATACAATTTACAGCTATATCATAATTTTCCTCGATCTTAATTAGAAAAAAATCATTCTTTGACGGGAGTTAAGGGCCCTAAATTTTGATAATCATTTTGGGGAGGCTGCAACATTCTGATGCAAGTAGACATAAGAAGAGTCGTTGATTTTTGAGCCTGAGATTGTTAAATCATCATGGTATGTCAGGAAAAAAATGCTTCGGCGAAATTTTTAACGATAAATTGTCAATAGGATAAAAACTATGAGTTGTTATCAAAATGGGTTTATAATATTCTAAACGGACAGAGAACACAAAATTCCCCCAAAGCTTTGCGCCTGCAGCGCAATCTGCAGTCTCCACAAGTCGGCCACATTTTTATTTTATCCAGAGAGAACAGGAACTGTGAGTAAATCTTATTCTGTAACTGGGTTCGACTTTTATAACTAATCACGCTCATCATCCTTGGTCTTAAGTCGATGTTACTTTTTATTAAAGAACTTATTCTAAAAGCCGACCCATTAAATTTGTGGGATCTACTGGTCCTAAACTGCGCATGCATCACAGATATCATATTAGACATTCCTTACATAGCTTATATAGTGCGCGAGCACTGATTGGTCGAAAACTGTTCTTTATTAGTGAATGAAGCATGGCTGCTGACGCCATCAGCGCGCGCGATAATTTCGCAAAGAATTGTAAGAAAAAAAGTATCGGAAAATACAACGTAGTTTTCCTTTTTTGTATATTAAACAATATTAAACAGCTCCTTTTCAGTTGTCTGTTTAGTAATAAAGCACTAAAGAAGCGCAGAAAGCACTCAAGAAGTGTGAGAAGCACTCACCTATGGCTCGTGCTTTTCTTTATACTTCTTTCGTTCTTTTTTCACTTCCTGTGTACTTTATTACTGAACGGATAAGGAAAAAGCTTTTTTATTTGTTAAACAGAGCTATAAAGTTGTAAAGTATTTTCGGGTCCAATTGCTTAGAAAAACCGCTAAAATAAAGCGAAAAAATTTTCTCAACGACTGAACCTCCACTTGAAACAATTAGAACTTTGGATAAAAATCTTGTGAAGAAGAAAAAGTACATCTTTATCAGAAATACCTTTCGTTTTGGACCTAGAAGTCTCTTTAACATACAACTGACTTCACAGTTAAAAGCTCTTAATATGTTAAAGTTTCTTGAATTCAGGTCGCGAATATTGCCATTATCTGACAGACACTTACCTTTCAAAGATATGTGTTGGGTTTAACACTTGGCAGATACTTTGCATGGTGCTTTTCATAAAGATTTTCCTTTCCTTTTCAGATTCTTGTAATTTCTCAAACATGAACACCATATCCTCCTTGTACTTTGGGTTGTAGCTGGTTATGTCTCTTATTGCTTCTTTGTAATCACTTTGTGTGGTTACAACATCATTCTTAGCTTTAGTAAGTTTGTCGTTTAGCTTTTTCTTCTGTTCATCAGTTTGTGGGCTTGAGGTAGTACAGTTATCAAGCTGTTTCTGTACTTGATCACGAGCCACACATGCTGCAAAATACGACTTCTTGCACTTTAGAACTAGAAAGAAATACAGGAAAATATTAGTTTATAATAAACTTTCTACGAGGTCTGGCATTGAAAAAAAAAAATGCAGCAAAAATGTATTGTGGAGTATTTCATTTAAAAAAAACAACACTATAATGAATGGTTCACCACAACAACACTATTCCACCACCACCACTATCCCACCTCCACCATCCCACCACCACTATTCCACCTCCACTATTCCACCTCCACTATCCCACCACCACTATTCCACCTCCACTATTCCACCTCCACCATCCCACCACCACTATTCCACCTCCACTATTCCACCTCCACTATCCCACCACCACTATTCCACCTCCACTATTCCACCTCCACCATCCCACCACCACTATTCCACCTCCACCATCGCTATTCCACCTCCATTATCCCACCATCCCACAACCACTATTCCACCTCCACCATTCCACCACCACTATTCCACCCCCACTATTCCACCTTCACCATCCCACCATCAGATTACCACTATTCCACCTTCACCATCCCACCACCACTATTCCACCTCCACCATCCCACCACCACTATTCCACCTCCACCATTGCTATTCCACCTCCACCATCCCACCACCACCACTATTCCACCTCCACAATCCAGGGGGTACTTCCCTTTATTCACTGCCACCAAACAAGGTATATAAAATTGCACTCACTTTGGGACAGGGCATATGAAATCATGCTCAGCAGCAGTAAGGGGGACTCGCGGTCACCCCTCGGAATTACACGGATATTCCCCGTGCTCACGTAACAGCGTCCGAGTCGGGTATTACCCGCGCGCTGATTCCCTTACTGCTGATGGGTACCGTAAATGGAGGTTAAGATATCCTTTACGTATAGATGGACGCCATCACGAGCATTAGAAATAAAACTGTGCGCAAACTGAGAACTCAGGTGTTGGATCGCCTGGATGCTGACTTTGCCTTTACAACGTTTATGGAGGGCGATACGGACGAGACAATGACATATGAAAGAGCAGAAAGGATAATCAATTTGATGCCTGAAGGTGAATACCGTTTGGAGTTAACATTTATAAAGTATTTAGACGGTGAGTGGATGATAGAAAAGGGGCGCAATCCAATACGGGCGTCAGGTAAGCAAAACCTGTTTGTGCTGAATAAAGACACCAGGCCCGGAGCACTTGAAGGAATAGACATACTGTTCTACGAGGTCGCATACCCGGTTACTGTAGTAATTTACGGCGCGTACGAGATTAAGAAACCAGACGTTAAGAAGCTTAAACCAATGCGACATCCCGGCAACTGCGTAGGGAAGTTAGTAAGAGAGTTCTTCGAAGATTCCTCTCGGGGCGGTAAACTTACCCTAAAAAGAAGAGAAGCCATCCAGAGATGGGAAGATGCTACTCGTAGGGCTGGAGCAACTATTGACAACATCAAGAAGTTAGAAACTGCGTTAGAAAGGCGCATACACGTGAAAGACATTACCGACGGCTTTATTTACCCAGGAACGCACAAATACGGAGGCAGAGGTGCTCCTATAGTCATTTATCAGCACAACGCACACGCATGGAGAGAGTTAAGGTTTCCTAAAAAGAAGGAGACAAAGGTCTATAAGAAGTCACCATTGACAGAATTAGTTCATGAGAATTCCATATGGTTAATGGACGCGGAGGGAAGTCAGTTTATGACCCAAGATGGTACTTTATACCGACCGGAAATGGAACACCTGCGCATACAAAGTGCATGTGAATCCCTTGGTGAGGACTTCTCAGACGAGGTCCTCAGCTCTCGTAGTTTGGACTTCTTGGCGGCCAAGAAGAGGAATGGGTGGAAACCTACCCCAAAAGAGTTCGGAGACATAGCCAAAGCCTGTGTAGAGCATGGTCACGGTGGTCTTTGGAACATGGAGTACGACGAAGACGAGTACGTGTCTCTGGATATGAAACACTGTTACCCTGCAAGTTTTAAAGGTCTAGGGGATTGTAAGGAATATTACGACCGTTACGGACATCCAGACTCCCAATTCTTCCGCGTTTCGTTAGACGGTCACTACGACGCCCCAGCAACTGGATTCGTACGATTAACGTCTTGGAAGTTGGCTAAAGACTTACATCCCATAATTTACGCGTGGTACGGGAAGCATCTACAAGAGAAAGAATGGATACCCATACCCCTATTGAAGTTCTTTGAAGAGCGCAAGCTTTTAAAATACACAGCGCATGAAGCCATACTTTGTCACAGCGCCTTTACCAAATGGTTACCAGAGCATAACCCTACGGCCCGAATTGTCATAGGTAAATTCACCCAGGGCGCTAAGGAGGGAGAAAAACACATGCAGCGACGCCTGATAACAGACGAAGGAGAGTTAAGCTTCCTTATTAAGCGCGCCCACGATCAAGGAACAATGGTGTCTGTGGAGAAATGGGACTACTTCATAGAAGGTCAGAAAGAACAGAAATGGAATGCACTTTGTTACTACCAAGACCACAGGCCGCAATATTACCACCTGCGTGCGAGTATGTTAGCATATGCGCATATTAACCTACTTGCGATGCTCCTACGGTTTGACAAAGAGGACGTTCCGCGCGTAGCCACGGATTCCTTGTACGTAAAGCCTGAAGTGTTAAAGAAGATGAAAGAATTCTACACCGAAGATGAGTTGGCGGAAAGTGGTCAATGGCGCGTTAAAGATGAGGAGATAAAAGCATGGAGAGAACGTGTAGAATATCACGGAGAACATCTTTGCGGTAGCGTGGAACCAACCAGGGAGCCACTGCCTTCGGTTGCCGACCCCATTTCCTACCAACGCTTCTCTTACCTCTATGGTACCGGCGGTAGCGGTAAGACGACGCGTGTGTTAGAACTCTTTCCTAAGATAAAGGTGCTAACTCCAACGCACCGTTTGGAAAGAGAACTCTGCGGTATGGGCTACGACGCGCAGACCTACCACAGCTTCTTCCGTTGGAATGGTCAAAAGTGGGTACCTGAAGCCATCCACGACATACCTCCGGTGATACTTTGGGATGAGATTTGCACCGTACCTTTGGAAATCCTCAAAGAATTCGTAGAGTTCCTTCGCGGGAAATGTCAAGTTGTATTTGCCGGAGATCCATGTCAACCACCTCCTATAGCCGGAGAAATGCCCCATGAATGGTTAAAAGAAATGGTAGACTATCATGAAGAAATCAACACCGACTACCGCAGTAAGGATCAAATAAGAAACCTGAAAGCAGAACTTCGGGGCCTCAGTGGCGCCGACCAATGCAAAACACTGCGCAAACGCGTACGAGCGAAGAAATACGAGGACTTCCTTTACACGTGGCATCCAAAGGATCTGGTGCTGAGCAGCAAACGCGCAGCACAGTCTCGCATACAAAAGGATTTGCTAAATATACACCGAGAGCGCTTCCCTACGCATCCCGTACCTGTTTGCTACAAACCCCACGACACCCGCATGCAGCGCCGCGATGTTTGGGTACCTGGTACCGACATCCAACTGCAGAACGCAGTAACGCACGATAAAGCCTGGGTGCCCATAGAAAAGGTGGAAAAAATAACCAGCCACCCGGATTGGAGGCTTGGTTATTGCATGACAGTCCACAGCGCGCAAGGGCTTACCATAAAAGAAACCTTATGGATCATAGACCAGCGGCTGTGTTGGAGCAACCTTATCTACACCGCCGTAAGCCGCGTAGAATATGCCAAACAGTTAAAAAGAGCCTGGGGGCCGCAACTGCGCTACGACCGCACCCCAGAAGACGTAGCCAAAGAGAACATTGCTAAGAAACTCCTTCGCTACAAGAGGCACGACGAAGAAAAAGATATGACGTTCGACCTATGCGTGGACGACGTCTATAAGAAAGGGGCGCGGTGTGCCAAGTGTAACATACCTCTACTATGGAGGTTTGACCCAAATGACGATCAGCAGTTCTCCGTGGATCGCATAAATAATGAACGCGGGCATTGCAGAGGCAACGTAAGACTGACATGCCTAGAGTGCAATCGGGCGCGTGGAGCAGCGCTACTCTGAGTCTTTGGGGACTATGAGCAGCTCTTCCATGACGAATCCACGACTTGGGCCATTTAGGTAATACAACACGGGTTGCCCTTCCTTGGTGACGGACTTTGAAATCTCATACGTTTCCAAAGACCAGTTAGGATCCGTGGCTCTCTTACTGCCACCTTCGAGTTCCCCCGGCTGATAGAGGTATCTGACCACTATGTTGCGGGGGAGCTTTTTTTCCTTCAGTCCGACCGCCCTTGAACTTCTGACGTAGGACTTGTGTTCCACGTGTTTCTTCTTCATAGCATCCTTGGGTTTCATTCCCGTAGCCCTGGCCGCCTCGTTGTTCAAAGCCGCGACGACCTGGGGGAGCCTCTGAGTCCATTCCCTGTTGCGTTTGGAGGGATCTTCCAGTTCTTTCCAATACTGGTACCCAAAGAGACGCTCGGCCAAGGTCTTATTAAATCTTTCGACGATGCTCTGACCCCTGTGGTGCTCTGCTTCGGCTCTCCTAATCTTAGTGTCGTGGTCTTTCAGGGTCTTAGTAACCACGCCCATGAACTCCGTCCCCGCATCCACTTGCAGCAGCTTAGGCCATTTCAAGACGCGCTTATAAATCCTACCTAGGGCTTCTGCGACTTCCCCAGAATCCTTGCTGGTTATGGGTTCGGCGTCCTTGTATCTGCTTGCGATATCGACTACGGTCAAAGCGTACCTATAGGTCTTTTTTCTCACCTTGTCGTGCGGTAAGAAAAGCAAATCCGCCTGATGAACCTCGTTGGGGACATTTACGGTGAAGCTGGGCCTGGGAATGTACTTAGGCACGGGAAGATAAACCTGCCAGAGGGTTTGTTTTCTTAGCCAGTTCTTAGCCGTTTCTTCTGATACCCTGGCCGCGGTCGCGAGTTTCTTGATGGCCGACGCTCCTCTCCAATAGCCTTCAGGCCCATAGTAAATCCTTTTGAGTTTGTCCTCTACGCGGCCCATTATATGAATTCCAAAACAAGATTGATCTTGCGTCCGTTGAAATCCACCGTCTTTCCGTCCACCTTAATGGTGATGTTTATGCTTTGTACCAAATTAGACAAGTCATATTCCAAAGAAATGGGAGTGTATTCTACTGGGTCAAATGGATTACCTTTGGGCAGAAACTTGGACATAAGAGAAGACTTTTCTCCATTGTTGTAACTATGGACCAAGTCGCAATAGACTTCGTAAGAGGATGCGACTTTCCATTTCACGGGTACGGCTGTGTCGGTAATTGTCTTGCCCGAGGCACATAATAAAGATCCCAATGGGTCAGACTTTCCAAAAGTTACTGAATAGTTTGGCATATTATGTTTGAGGGTCATTTCGTGCGGCAATCCTGTGGTGAGCGTATAACCGTGTTTTGCTAATTCCTTAGCAAGGGTGATTGGTGTGTAATGTCCATCGGGCAGCAATACGCCTTGATAATTGCCGCCGCCTTTATGCTCAGTGACCAAGGCATTGACTAAATTATACCAAGAATTGTACAAAGAGCAACTAACCAGCCTAACCTTATGGGCTTTAATGGGGGGATTCAAATAAGTGGTAAAGTTATTTTTATCGCTTTCCAAGAAGACAATCATATATATTAGACGCTCATGCTTCGCGTCACTAGAGGCAGCTTAGATTAGATACGCCAAAGCCACGCCTCCCGCCAGCCCTGCGACTCCTACAAAGACCAACTCATTGTCTTTTTGTTTCTTAGAAGGCTGGTAGTAATTCTTAAACTGAGGCCTTTTTAACCCCGTCGATGCCGCGGGGTGTGCTTGCGCATAGAGCTTAAAGGCGTAGTCTGTATTTTCGAAGTTCTTATCCGCCTGCATTTTGTCTTGGTAGTTCTTGTCCAACCAATCCCTGTAAGCTTGTCTTTTTTCATTCCAAGCCGCCACGTCCCGCTGATATTTCTCCAGCGCTAAGTCGTGTCTCTTCCTTTCGGCGGCTAAATCTCCGCTTTTGTCGCCTCTAACTAATCTATCCAAATACTGACCACCATAATTAGCTCCAGTGAATGCTAAAGCTGCAATAACTCCACCTGCGACCACGCTAGCCATTTATATGTTAGGCAGGTA
The DNA here is from genome assembly GCA_011057435.1 of Actinia equina. Lineage (NCBI taxonomy): Eukaryota > Metazoa > Cnidaria > Anthozoa > Actiniaria > Actiniidae > Actinia > Actinia equina. The sequence goes on along the minus strand of WHPX01000381.1, from coordinate 182,604 downwards.
CTTTTCCTTCCGTAGGTAATCCTTTACCATGATAGCCCCGCCTACGGCAGCGGTCATCTTAGCAAAGTTAGCGAAGCTCTTGCTTGGGTCTTCAGTAAAGTCTTCTTTGAGCACTTTCTTACCTACCCAACCAATACCCGCAACGATGGAAGTAATAATAGCTGCTTCTTCAACAGTTTTCAATAACGCGGTTGACATTATATTACAAAGCGAGAAGGTTATTACTCCATTTCAGGGATCTTACTTTTTCTAACGGGCGGCTCCGTAGGCGTGTAATGCGCTGGCTCCAACTTTATTTTTGGCTTTGCTGCCCGCCATTGTAAGTAAAGGCTACCTGCTGCTATGATGACTCCCAACGCGCCAATGACGTAGCCCGGATTAATAAAGAATTCCTCTTCTTTTTCCTCCACCTTTTCTTCTTTCTTTGCTTTGTTCTTCCTGTTCATCTCCGCGAGCTTTTTTCCGGCAGCGACTCTGCCTGGAGATTTAGCCTTGGTAATCTTCTGCTCCTCTTGGGGCTGCTCTACCTTCGACTCTGGTTCACTCATTTATATCTAAGGACTTGAAGGACTTGATAAGTACTTGAGAATGACTTGGAAATAACCTGGGCGCGACCTGACCAAGTACTTAGGGATGACTTAACTAAGTACTTGAGGCGACTTGATCAGGTACCTCAGCAAGTGCCGCCTGGAAGACCTTTTCGACTTCTCTGTCCTTCTTAAAGTCCTTCCAAGAGGCACCAAAGGTGCCCGCAAGTTCCTTCAAGTCGACGTGCTGAGCTACGTGAAGTGCCGCAGAGGCGACTGCCATTAACTTACCGCACTTCAAAGACAACCACCCGCAGGTTATCTTAAGTTCTTGGGCGATGACATAGTCCTCGCTAATGTCCTTCCGTAGTTGCTCCACGTCGTCTATGGGCAGTGCAAGTCCAAGCAATTTAGTCGCAAGTCGAATAGCGGAGTCTGCTACGGCGTCCGTGGTCTTACTTGCAAGGGCAGCCTCATACCTCTTATGGAACTTTTTGACTTCCTCTTCCGACAACTTATTAACCTGCTCATGGGTAAGTTCCTTGCCTATCATTTCTTTGCACTTCCCAGATGACACAAGGATGTTGAGTTGTTCCTTAAGGTTACTTTCATCTAACTGCGTGGGGACTTCATCTAAGAGCTGCTCAATGTCCATATATGTTAATGGAATACGGAAACCTCAAAGAGAAGATCATCTTGGAATGTTGGTGCGTTTTTAGGTGCCGCATGTATTCGTGTAACTGTTCCTTGGATATCTCACCGCCGTAGTCGCTTAAGATGGTTTCCAGATCAGACTTGCTCGGAGTATAAAATACGACAAGTGAACCTATGTTTTCCCTGAAGGGCTTAGAGACGCTGGTAAGCTGCTGCGAGAGCAACCAAACGCTGATATTGTCGTGTCTGCCGCTAAAGGCGAGCTTTACTAATTCGGAGGTGCGTCTTTTTACGTCGTCCCCACAGGCAATGTCATCCAATATGAGTAAAGTCTGTGTATCTTTAGGGAATTGCTTGTGCCAGAACTTAAGATGGCTGGATAACTCGTTAGGGTCTAAGATATCTACGAAGAAGTCGTCATCTTTCACTCCTATTCCCGTCCAGGTGCGGTTATTCACGTAGGTGGGGCAAAGCAGCACGATGTAGTCGAAGCGGTATCTAAAGGGTCCTAATAGCTGCTCAACGACGAACTGGGTCTTTCCGCAGCCGGTGGGTCCTACTATTAAAGCGTTACAAGGCATGTGATCTGGGTTCATTTATATTTTAGAAAATCACAGGGATTTTCACTAGATATATAGATGGAGCCAGTGGAAGCAGTGCAAAGAATTGTCGCCGACGCAAAAGATAAAAGAGACACCATAGAAATGCAAAGGGAGGAGATAGACCGGTTAAAAGAGCGCGTGCAGGAGTTGTACGATGAAATGTGCGGCCTGAAGCGTGCAGAACGGTTTGGCGCGCTGATAACGATGGCAACGTGGGCTAAGGAGTCCGTTAAGGACTTCATGCGATATCCCCTGTAGAATGTTAACAATAAGGTTAAATCTTTGTTAAGGATGCCTGGAAACTATTTAAAAAGTGTCTTAGAATGTTAACAATAAGGTTAAATCTTTGTTAAGTATATATGAAAAGCCCGTAATGGTTAGTAGGCGGCTTAAAATAGTAAAGTAGGGTTTGCGCAAAGAGTCTCAAATCCCATTTTTATTTTTATTTATTATTATTAAGAATAATTAAGGATATTTAATAATAATAAATAAAAATAAGAACCCCTTTGAAGGGCACGTCTTAACAAAGATTTAACCTTATTGTCAACATTCTAAGACACTTTTTAAATAGTTTCCAGGCATCCTTAACAAAGATTTAACCTAAACGTCAACATTCTGAGACACTCTTTGAAATAGTATCCGGGGCAAAAGAGTCCATTAAGGATTTCATGCGGTATCCCATATAAGGCTTATTAAATCCTTATTATATATGGAGTGCGTGCACTGCAACAAGGAGTTCAGCTCGAAGCAAATGTTAAAATACCACGTTGAAAAGAAGGTATGCGCTAAGAAGGCACGCGAAAGGCGTTGTAAGGAGTGTAATCGACTCTTTAGCAGCGCGCAGATGTTGGATTACCACGTGGATAACCGCGTTTGTCTAAAGAACGTATGTGAGCGCTGCGAGGAGGACAAGAACGACGAATGGCATCGACATCGGTGCCGCGGCAATTACGACCTGCTGAGCGTGGCTTGAGAGGAGCACGGCGACGTTGCCGCACGATGTTGCCCAAAGGAAACCCAAAGGAAGTTAACGCGCCGGAAGAAGGAAATTGACCAGCGCTTTGCGGAGTTTGACCGCGTCGAAGGCGTAAGGTGGGAAAACAGGGAACATTGGGAGGCAACTTGTGAGCGCTGCGGCTGTCAAAGAAGTGACCAGCATATTTGGCAGTGCCTCTACGACGGTCAAGGCGGCTTTAAGGAGTACTTAGATCGCTTCGAAGCTTGGCATGCCGGCAATGAGGCGGCAAGGAAAGCCCGTAATGGTTAGTAGGCGGCTTAAGATAGTAAGGTAGGGTTTGTGCAAAGAGTCTCAAATCCCATCCTTATTTTTATTTATTATTATTAAGGATAATGAATAATAATAAATAAAAATAAAGACCCCTTTTAAGGGCGCTTGCATAATCTAATAATAATAAATAAAAATAAGGACCCCTTGTAAAGGTATATGCTAGCCTACGCAGCCGCATTCTTTTGAGGATTCCTAATCACCCTTTCAATATATGGACTGTATTACGTGCGAACTACCTGCCGACTGCATTACCCCTCGTAAGCCGCCGATACCCAAGCCGCGTAAAAAATACACCTGCCTTCATTGCGACAGGGTATTCTCCGAAGGATCCTTTGTGGGGCATTGGTGCTCCGCGGATCCTAAAGCGCAGCGGACTTTAGCAGACGCGCTTAACTACAAAGAGGAGATGGAGTGACTCTTCTTTCAATGTCAAACTTCCATCGGCCATTTACCTTACCATAGCTGCGTAAGTGGGTGAATTCCTCGCCCTGAATTACGTACCGCACGCAATCCGGCGCCCAAAGGGAATATTCCTTGCCTTCTAAGTCTTTGAGGACTAACCGTAAACGGTCGATGTCTTCGAAGACGACGTAATTTTTTATTTCGTATGCTTTACCGCAAATCAGGTCACGCCAGTGTATTTGGTTGACGATCATTATATCTATGAAATATTCTTAAATGCGTTGCCCTTGTCTCCGTAGTCTTGAAGCGTTTGCAGCACCACCGACAGGGAATACGGATGCCTTCCGCGTAGTTGCTAAGGGCACGACAGATGACGTCATAATCGTTGCTAACCATGGTCAGGTAACCATTCGCGTCATACTGCGAAATTATCTTGCGTTGGTCTGCGGAGAGTATGCCATTTCCTTTCGGCGTCTTTAATTCGATGCAAAGCCCTTCATACCTTAAATGCGCGTTCAGTATTAAGAGGTCGGGTTGACCCCTTTGATAACCCTTCTGCCAGCATTTTATGCGTTTGCTGTCAGAATCCTGCAATTCCCCTAAGCCGGGCGCTATGAGCATCTGAGGGTAAAACCGGCGTATGTAGTCCACGACTTTCTTATGCAGGTCAAACTCATTTTCCATTTTGAAGACTAACTTGTTAGGACTATCGAACCGCCTTTCTATTTCATACTTACCTGTCTTTCTCAATGCGGGAAGAACGTCCTCGAGGACCCAATCCTGGAATGTCTCTGCCGTTGGCATCTTAGAGCTAAATATTAGTTGATACAACCCAGATTCGGTTACGTACAGGGAATTAGGCTGTGAATACGAGGGGAGGCGATTCACCTCCACTCTAAGTTCGCTAAGCTTTACCTTATACTTTTCACGAACATGCACCTTAATTGCATCTTTTGGGCGTTCGTAACCCAACGCCAGCGCCACTTCCTTTGCTTTGAAGTATACTTTATCGCCTTGCACTATGCATTGCAGTTTGGTTTCGTTGTTTTCGAATACGCGAAGCATTATATACCAACGATATTTTTTTATCAAAAGGATGAGCGAGTGGATCAATAGGCAACGCTCTTTAGCTGATTCATTTCTACGCTCAGTTGCGCGTCAGACACGACGAAGACGTAGCAGTTTATCTTATCACCGTCGCCCGCGGAGGCATTCTTGGTGCGCTTGATCTCCAATGTTATGCCATCCTGCGTATTTACTAGACGCAAACCCTGACCATGTAGGTCTTCGTCGTTAATGGTGCGCATGTCAATCCACAGCGCATACTTATCCTTAAAGAATTCCTCGGGGCTAATTTGGTCGCCAAACTTGCGCATTGCCTCCCTGTACACGTCTGCGGGCTTTATTCCCTGCGAGTAGACCTTGTTTGGAACGCCGTTTATGTTGACCCCTACGTTAGTAATGTTAGGGTTGTGAAAGGCTTCGGAGTCGCGCTTGCCGGCCTCGTAGGGTTTGGCAAACACCAACATCAACCCCGTGAGACTTCTTCGGGGGAGGTTAATACTTTGGTTAATAACCTCATCCGTCTTATCCAGGAAGCTGAACGTCTTATACATCACTACGTGGTCGTAAAGGAATGCCTTTCCGGCGCTATATTCCATGCCAGCGAGTAGTATAGGGAATGGGGGTTCCAGCGCAATCTCAACACGGGGTAAGACCCGCGTCAAAAATCCACCTACGGACGACCCCCACTCCAAGTGTGGTTGAGGGCAACAGCGCACTTAAATATGTTAGTCTATATATGGAGTGCGAAGATTGTAAAGAGTTTGCTTATGATTTCTGTGTAAAGTGCTTGAAACCCAAGTTTGTACCTACTAAGCCAAATAAGTATATTTGTTGTGGTAAGAAAATGCAAATAGAAGACGACACGTCAGCACAGTGTTACGAGTGTGGTAAGAATATTCGTAATGCCGTACCAAATGCTACCAGAGAGCAGTATTACGCCAATGGAGGTCGTAAGAAAACGCCATATAAGAGAATAAAATACTTCAGGGACTGGATGAGTCATATCCAAGGTTTACATCCGATATATTTAAGCGACGAAGTAAAGAAGAAAATCATAGACCATTTAGAAGAGCCAACCCCACAAAGTCTACGAAAAACGTTGAAAAAATTAAAGCTAGGGAAATATTACAAAGCTATTCCCTATCTTTTGTCTGAAATTACCGGTAAGTCTATTCCTGAGGTTTCTGATATGAGCAGAGCCGAGTGGATGTTTTGTCGGCTGGATAAGGATATTCCTTATTATCCTGACGTAATTTACGAAATATTTTACAAAATAGACCCCAACCACCCCCTGTTAGGATGGATTCCGAGAAAATAAAAATGCAAAACTGGCGTTTATTTTGCCAGAAACCCCACTGGGGAATGCATCGCGCAGAACACCAAGCTATCCCCAGTGGGGGTTTTTGCATTTTGGGCTTACGGGGCTTATTTCATCCCGCGCCAGAGGCCCTCTAGTACATACACATATATCTTTCTTACGACCCACCAGAGGGTGAACTCCGGACAGCGTCCCGAGACACCCCCTGACTTTTCCAACTTTTCCTCGCGAAACCCCCCATCGCGGGGTTGAATCGCACTTTCTACCCCTCCCCCCACGGTTGCTGTGAGTGGGGGAGGCTTTTTTTTCACTCACAGCAACCGGTCCAAATGCATCTACAGCGAGGCTCGAACTCGGGACTTTAGGCCTCCCCAGCCCCAAAGTCCACGATCACAAGCGAACGCCAGACACATCTGGACGCTTATGTATGTGAAAAATATTATATTTAATCTGCATAATTTCTAGACTGACGTTCGATATGTAAATAGAATCCCGTCACGCTCTTTTCGAAGCAGATGTTTACTGAGCAAGCTTTTTTGAAGCTCTTCTTTTGCCTCCTGGTAGATCTTTTTGCGAGATTCCTCGGAAAGATCTCTTACGACTGTTTTTTTATTCCTTATGTCCGTCTTTAATTTCTCGTATTTGTCTTCTTCGGCCAGAATAAGCGAGAATTCTACGTCGTCTATCTTTCTGTCACGCAAAGCCTTTGAGACAAGATCGGTAATAGTATTTACTTTAGCCCTAGATAGAGCTATTGTCGTGTCATGCTTGGATATTTTCGTGGATAGCTTTTTCATAATGCCCGTAGCAACAGCCGAAATGATACCACAAGCTGCCCCAACGCCGGCCAAAGGAACTCCAACGATTATTCCCGGCCCAGTAAGCGAAGTAGCAACGCCGGAGCCCGTTAACACAACAGATATGGATCCTGAAGTTATCGCAATCTTATGTAGCGTACTCCGGGCTCTAACGTATTTCTTCCTAACTTTTTCGTAGTGTTTTGTCTGCCCTTCCAAGTAAGCCAGGATTAAGTTCGCTTTATTGAGCCTGAAGTTTTCGGCGTTTAGTTCGTTAGGTGTAGTATAGGGAACATCTGGGTACAACTTAGGTGCTGAAGGTATAACATCCATTATATATACTAATGTACGACGCTTTTGGGAATGATATTGAGGAGCAGCCACATCACGACAACCGGGATTACTGGAACTGGAGGGCCTTTAGGAAGATGTTTCCGCATGCAGACCCTAGTAAGTTCGAAAGAAGACCCGATGGGATTTACTATAACGGCTCTAGGATGTACAGCAATGAGGATTTGAAACCTACGCTGGTCGATCAGATAGACAATCAGTTGAAGAATCCTGGTTACGTTAAACCAAAACCCACGCCGACGCATGTTGAACCCGGTTGGTCAAAGGAATTATTGCTGGGTACCAGTACTTATCCAATACCCGCGGTTTCATTTGATGAACATCCAAGTTTAGATTTGACATTGAACATGCGGATCTCTAACAACCATTCCTTTCCGTTAAAGGTGCGAGATATCTTCAAAAACGTGCCCATTAATCATACCACCGCCAAGGAATCTCATGAATGGTTAAGCGGTCCTAACATGCGTTATTGGCCGCAGCAGTTGAACTTTGCGGTTTGGTGTGCCACTAGCGGCTGCGGTGTAAGTGCAAACTTGATGAAGAATTCAATATTCATGTTTCACTTCCACTTCACGGTTAGAAGAATACTACATGAAATGGGTGTTATTGCGCTGCCGGGAGATGCCACGTTTTATCCAAGAGATAACAAATACAGCGTGCCGGCTTATGATAGACTTTGTAAGGAGTTTGGTGTTGTAGGGAAGGATTTCCGATGCACTACGGGCGCTAACAATGGCTTGGGGCATATTTGGGCTTATTGGGGGATTGGTGGACACGAGCTAAGCAACAGGGAAGTTCATGCGCTGCAGTTGCGATGGGACACGGGATATCACAAAGAAACTCACGACAGTAGCACCTTCTTTGAACCAAATGCCAAGACCACTAAGGAAGTCAGAGACGGACCTCTGTTCAAAGACGAGGGTGGTAAGTATGCAGGGGCTAACCCGCTGATTATCAAGATTACCAACGACGAGCAAACGAAGCAATATCTTAATTTCATACCCCCAGAAGGCAAAGGACTAACCAAAGCCGGCCTTGCCCGTTTGAACCGCAGCATAGAAGCTTACGTGTATTCTATCCTTGGAGCCCAAGTAAATACCCGATCAAATATAATTGGAAATACCGGCGCCGCAGAAGAGACGCGAGCCGAAGCCTTGGTCTTATTCGAAAGTTCGATCTTGGAGGGTGATATTAGCAAGGGCGTACAGCGTTACCAACTAGCCATACAAAATTCCAAAGCAAGGTTGGACTATGCAGTAGCCCCGGGTTGTTGGTTAATGCCTAGTAACTTATCTATAAATACTGGCTCTGTAGTAGGATACAACAACAAACTTCAACGAGCAACCAAAGACATGAAGTTTGGGGTGAATGACGTGAACTCTGATACTACCAAGGGCATTCCTCACTTCGTAGAGAAACCAAAAAAGGAACACGCAGAAAAACCCGAACCAAAGAAGAAGCCTCAAAAGAAGGTTATGCCAACCATACCCGAGGAATATGACCATAACTTATTAAAAGCCGGCTTAGCAGCTGCGAGCATTGGTCTGAGCTATTATATATGGCGATGAACAACCCCTACGTAGCTGGAGTAGATTGTGTCTATACGACTTACGCAGGCGAGAAAAAATACAACCAGGCATCTTGGGTTGATGTCACGGGCATGTCCGTGAATTTGAACTACTCAGGAAAGAAGTTAATCCTTTGTAGTATTTGCATTGGCACGAGCAGCCATGCCAACGTCGGCTTTAGGTTCCTGGATGAGAATGGCGTACTGCAGCCTATGAGAAATAAGACAAACAACAGGGAGCCTGCGCATTTCTCCGTAGAGCCCAACCCCGGCAGCGCCGAAAATCTATCGGTTTGGACTTTCCACATGGTCGCCGATTGCCATGGGAAGGTAAAGCTGCAGATAAGAGTAGATGACACCGGGAGCGTTTGCATAAATAGTATAGAAAATCAGAGAGATACGGTTTATAATCACGCAACCATTTGCACTCTTACGGTAATGAGTCTCTAGAAGCAAATTTATTTGCTGGTATATATGAACCCACACGCGAAGGAAGATTGGTTTTTTCATTACTTAGGGGAGGAGTACTACCAGGGGGATAAGTGGTACGATACCGGGGTGTGGGTAAAGGTTGGGGGCTTGGGATTAGTTATGTGCACCATTAACGTTAACCTATGGAATAGCTGTAATCTTGGACTTAGAATCGTAGATGAGGCCAACACCACATTATTACCATATAGGAAAAAGATAAATAAGAGGCACCCATCACACTTTACGTTTGAAGGTGTGCTTGCTACCAGGGAAAACCAACAGCCGGTAACTTTTCACATGGTAGTTAATTGTCAATATGCAAAGCTTCAAGTTCGCCCCAGCCATAACTTCCCAGGTAATCCCAATAGTAAAGGCTTTGTCGTATTTAATGCCATAACGCAAAATGGTGGCTTGCCGGATGCTGTTTGGAATCATAAGACCATTAGCACCATGACTGCCATACCCCTACTACCAAATTATCAAGGCGGTGCGAATACTATCTTTACTTATCCCCAGTCGAGGACGCCTCGGGCGCCTGACGACGATAAGCCACCAGTAATACACAAGGACAAGATTAAGCCTTCATCTTCTTCAGGAGTACCACTCCAATAGCTACTACGAGGATCCAAATGTTATTCCCCACAAACTTTAGCAGTTCTCCTCCGGCCCTAAGTGCCAAGGAAACAACCGAACCCAGCAGCCCAGGAAGACCGGCTGCCATCTTTTTTCCCAAGTCCGTTAGTCCATTGCCTAATTTCTTTACGCCCGCGCCTGTAGCCTTAAGCGCGGACAAGATTACTCCTACTACGCTCGAAATAGCGATCGCAAATGCCAGCGGAACACCATACTTCAAAAGGGCTCTTTTTACCTTTTCCTTGGTGGTAAGCCCTAATTCTTTCTCCAACTTCTCCTTTTCCACCCGCAATTCCGCAAGGCGTACCTCTAGATTTTCTATTTCTTTTTGAGCAGCCTCCCTTTCTTCCTCAGGGCGTTCTTGATCTTCGATTACCCCCCGCTGTCGATCTATTTCATACTCTAAGTCTTTGATGGCTTGATCTTTCTGTTGAATTTGATCTGTTTTTGCATTGATTTCAGACATTAACATTCGCCTTTCTACCAAGGAGTCAGACATTTCAGCCCGCAGGTTTTCGCTTTTTACGTCCAACGCCTGCAGGGTGAGATCAAGATCCTTTTGTAATTTATTCCTTTCGCGTCGAATTTGGGTTCTTTGGTCTACCAGCTCCCTTATTTCTTGATTTTTAAATTCGACTTCCCTCCTATGCGCGTCGGCAAGCCGCTGGTTTTGCTTCATGTATTCCTCCTCCCTTTCTTCCAACGTTTCCCGCAGTGCTTCCACTGAGGCGCCAGAGCTTTGGGCTTCTCCTAAGTCCTCCCGTGCTTTGTCTAATTCGCGCAGGGCCTGATCCACCTGATTTCCTATTTCTTTTATTCTTTCATCTTGATGGGCGGACTTCTTTTCAGCATCGGCAAGTAGCTGACCTTGCTTTGCATATTCTACATCTTTTTCTCTTAACTCCCTTTGCAGATCCGCGGCACGTTTTTCCGCGTTGGTCCTTTCGGTTAAGTTGTGTAGCCTTTCTAACAGGGTTCTAGTAGCACGCTGAAAGCCTTTTAATCTCAAGACGTCACCCCTAACGTTACCCTCCTCATCAAAGAGGTTTTGCGGTTTTGTCCAGCGGTCTTTGTCGGGAAATCTTAAGTCTTGGACGCTTATGAGGACTTTGTTTCCCTTTTCCGTGAGCTTTACGTCGTCAGCATCAAAGTTGTCGTAGCGCAGCTCTAGCTCCTGCTTTGCCCACTCTACGGTTTCCCGCGCGGCTGCTTCCGGCTCGCCCATGTTTTGAAGCTCTATGTGCTCACGCGGAAACGCGTACTCGCGTGCTTTGGGATGTCTTAGGGCCTTTGCAATCCTATCCCTTAGGGAATCGTCGACTTGTTGGGTGGGAAGCAGCGGTTCTTCATCACCGTCGTTAATGTCAGCCTGACCTTCCTCAGTGGTGGGATCAAAGTCGGGGTCTGTTCCTTCTACTTCCATTATATATGATAAGCTCAAAGTTAAATCCCAACGTATTACCTAAGCAGGTTGGCGGGCTGAAGGCAGAACGCACCTTTCATCGGGTCACATTCACACCTTCTAGCGCAAAGCCAGGAGAAACCTTGTACGTGGGCGTGCCCCGCCTAACGGATAACCTAGTCTTAGTACCCGGCACCTTGGCTTTAAGGTTCGACCTAGCGGTGCAGTCAAGCCCCACAGATGAAAGAATTATCGTTAACAACGTGGGTCGCAACATCGTTTCTAAGATGCGCGTAAAGTTCGCCGGGGAATCGCTATTAGATTTGAATAGGTACGATCTGTATGCCACGTACAAAGACTTATGGTTGACAGCCTTTGACCGCGCGCAAAGGATAGAACAAGGAATTGGCAGTGTTATCCTGCGTAAGGTCCGCACACCTACGAAAACGCAACCTACTGACGGCAGCGGAGAAACCGCAGTGGCAGACGCAAAGCGAATAAAGACCGCCTATGGTAGCAAGTATGTCATACCGCTGGACTTTGAAGTAATCACGAATCACGGTGTGTATTACCCAAGACAGCTTGCCGAACTGCAGTTTGAAGTAACTTTAGCAGATGCTAATAACATCATTGGTGGGCTAAGCACTGCACTTACCACAACAACCCCATACTCTATCACTAACTTAGAGCTGCAGTATGAGACCGTGTACAGCGAAGAGCTGGCCCGTAGCGCTGGCATGGAATACAGCTCCGGAAAGGCATTCCTTTACGACCACGTAGTAATGTATAAGACGTTTAGCTTCTTGGATAAGACGGATGAGGTTATCAACCAAAGCATTAACCTCCCCCGAAGAAGTCTCACGGGGTTAATGTTGGTGTTTGCCAAACCCTACGAAGCCGGTAAGCGCGACTCCGAAGCCTTTCATAACCCCAACATTACTAACGTCGGCGTGAACATAAACGGCGTTCCAAACAAGGTCTACTCCCAGGGGATAAAGCCCGCAGACGTGTACAGAGAGGCAAAGCGTAAGTTTGGCGACCAAATTAGCCCCGAGGAATTCTTTAAGGATAAGTATGCGCTGTGGATTGACATGCGCACCATTAACGACGAAGACCTACATGGTCAGGGTTTACGTCTAGAAAATACGCAGGATGGCATAACATTGGAGATCAAGCGCACCAAAAACGCCGCTGCGGGCGACGGCGACAAAATAAACTGCTACGTCTTCGTCGTGTCTGACGCGCAACTGAGCGTGGAAATGAATCAGCTAAAGAGCGTTGCATATTAATGTTAAAATATTTCTTAAATATACGATGCTTCGCGTATTTGAAAACAACGACACCAAACTGCAATGCATAATGCAAGGCGAAACTTTGTACTTCAAAGCAAAGGAGGTGGCCTTGGCGTTGGGTTATGAGCGCCCTAGAGATGCAATTAGAGCACACGTATCTGAGAAATACCAGAAAAAATGGGTTGATCTACAAGGGGCTGCGAATCACCGCTCCTTTACTACGCAACCAAATGCCGTGTTTATATCCGAACCTGGTTTGTACGAACTGATATTTAGCTCCAAACTACCCAAAGCTGTGGAGTTTCGTGATTGGGTCTTTGAGGAAGTCCTACCCGCGCTAAGGAAAACGGGTAAATATGCAATAGAAAGGCGGTTTGGCGGCCCAAACAAGTTAGTATTCAAGATCGAAAATGAAGCCGACCTACACGCGAAGGTCGTCGACTACACACGTAGGTTTTACCCCGATTTCATCATAGCGCCGGGTCTTGGCGAACTTCAAGATTCAGACAGCAAGCGAATAACCTGCTGGCGAAAAGGCTACCAAGCCGGTCAACCCGACCTTTTGATCCTAAATGCGCATAAGAAATACCGCGGGTTGTGTATTGAGTTGAAAACCCCAAAAGGAAACGGCGTCTTATCCGCGAAGCAATCTAAGAAAATCTCACAGCTTGACGTAAATGGTTACCTAACGATGGTTAGCAACGATTACGACATTATCTGCCGTGCCCTGATGGATTACGCGGATGGCATTCGTATTCCCTGTAAGGGCTGTGTAAAGCGGTTTAAGTCCTACGCCACTTTGAAAACGCACCTAAAGATATTCCATAGGTATAATGAAGCTCAACTTGGCTCACTGGCGTGATCTTGCCCACGGTAAAGCATACGAAATAAAAAATTACGTCGTCTTCGAAGACATCGACCGTTTACGGTTAGTCCTCAAAGACTTAGAAGGCAAGGAATATTCCCTTTGGGCGCCGGATTGCGTGCGGTACGTAATTCAGGGCGAGGAATTCACCCACTTACGCAGCTATGGTAAGGTAAATGGCCGATGGAAGTTTGACATTGAAAGAAGAGTCACTCCATCTCCTCTTTGTAGTTAAGCGCGTCTGCTAAAGTCCGCTGCGCTTTAGGATCCGCGGAGCACCAATGCCCCACAAAGGATCCTTCGGGGAATACCCTGTCGCAATGAAGGCAGGTGTATTTTTTACGCGGTGGCTTACAAGGCGTAATGCAGTCGGCAGGTAGTTCGCAAGTAATACAGTCCATATATTGAAAGGGCGATTAGGAATCCTCCAAAGAAGGCGGCTGCGTAGGCTAGCATATACCTTTAAAAGGGGTCCTTATTTTTATTAATGTTTCTTCTTTTCTTATTGAGTTCTGCATACCTTCTCCAAAAAAGGGTCCTTATATTTATTAATGTTTCTTCTTTTATTCTTAATAAACAATCAAAGAATATTAATAAATATAAGAGTGTGTTTTGAGACTCTTTGCGCAAACTAAGGACGCCTTTTCCTTACCTCCATGTTTTGGGCATGCCAATCATTAAAACGATCCAAGTACTCCTTAAAACCGCGGGGATGATGTTGCGGGCACAAACACTGCCAGATATGATCATCTCCTTTCCTTAAGCCGCCACACGCGTCACAGGGTGCACTCCAATACTCTGCGTTCTCCCAGCGCGTACCTTCGGCGCGGTCGAACTCCGTAAAGCGTTGGTCTATTTCTTTCTTACGAAGAGTTAACTTCCTTATGGTTTCCGCTGGGCAACATCTCGCAGCGATATCACCATGCTCCTCGCATGCGACGTCCAAATCATAATTACCACGACATCTATGTTGATGCCATGCGTCCGTGAGACCTTCATCGCAGCGCGCACACACATCCTTTAAACACACCCTATTTTCTTGGTGGTATTGCAACATTTGGGGCGTGCTAAAGAGCCGATTGCAATCAGCACAACGTCTTTCCTTAGACTTCAAACACACCCTTCCTTCCACGTGATATCGCAGCGCCTGTTTACTGCTAAACTGCCGGCTGCAAGTGCTACAGGTGGTGACATTATCCACCTCTTTAAAACATACCTTCTTTTTTTGGTGATATTGCAAAGCCTGTTTGCTACTGAACTCCCTGTCGCAATCCTTACACTTCATTATATAATAAGAATTTATTAACCCTTATAAGGGATACCGCATGAAGTCCTGCACGCTTTCTTTTGCCCAACCGGCCATCGTCAAAAGCGCGCCAAACCGTTCTGCACGCTTCAGACCGCACATTTCATCGTACAATTCCTGCACGCGCTCTTTTAACCGGTCTATCTCCTCCCTTTGCATTTCTATGGTGTCTCTTTTATCCTTTGCGTCGGCGGCAATCCTTCTTACTGCGTCCACTGGCTCCATCTATATATGAACCCAGATCACATGCCTTGTAACGCTCTGATAGTAGGACCCACCGGCTGCGGAAAGACCCAATTCGTCGTGGAGCAGCTATTAGGACCCTTTAGATACCGTTTCGACTATATTGTGCTAATGTGCCCCACCTACAGGAATAATGTTACCTGGGAAGGCATAGGCAGGAATGATGACGACTTCTTCGTAGATATCTTAGACCCTAACGAGTTATCCAGCCATTTGAAGTTCTGGCATAAGCAATTCCCTAAAGATACACAGACTTTACTCATACTGGATGACATTGCCTGCGGGGACGACGTAAAAAAGCGCACCTCCGAGCTCGTTAAACTCGCCTTCAGCGGTAGGCATGACAATATCAGCGTTTGGTTGCTTTCCCAGCAGCTTACCAGCGTCTCTAAACCCTTCAGGGAAAACATAGGCTCTCTCGTAGTATTTTATACGCCGAGTAAGTCTGACCTGGAAACCATCTTAAGCGACTACGGCGGTGAGATATCCAAGGAACAGTTACACGAATACATGCGGCATTTAAAGACGCATCAACATTCCAAGATGATCTTTTCTTTGAGGTTTCCTTATGACGTTAATGTATATGGAGATTGAGCAGCTCTTAGATGAAGTCCCCACACAGTTAGACGAAAGTAACCTTAAGGAACAACTTAACATCCTGGTGTCTTCTGGGAAGTGTAAAGAAATGATAGGCAAGGAACTTACCCATGAGCAGGTTAATAAGTTGTCAGAAGAGGAAGTCAAGAAATTCCATAAAAGGTATGAGGCTGCCCTTGCAAGTAAGACCACGGACGCCGTAGCAGACTCAGCCATTAAGCTGGCCACCAAGCTTCTCGGACTTGCACTGCCCATAGACGACGTGGAGCAACTACGGAAGGACATAAGAGATGACTATGTCATATCCCAAGAACTTAAGATAACCTGCGGGTGGTTGTCTTTGAAGTGCGGTAAGTTAATGGCAGTCGCCTCTGCGGCACTTCACGTAGCTCAGCATGTCGACTTGAAGGAGGTACTGGTGTCTTGGAAGGACTTCAAGAAGGACAGAGAAGTCGAAAAGGTCTTCCAGGCGGCACTTGCTGAGGTACCTGATCAAGTCGCCTCAAGTACTTAGTCAAGTCGTTGTCAAGTCACCTCAAGTACTTAGTCAAGTCGTTGTCAAGTCATTGCCAAGTCATTGTCAAGTCGTCATCAAGTTACTTGTCAAGTCCTTCAAGTCCCTTAATATAAGATGAGTGGCACCGAAGAACAACCAGAAAAGGCTCCCGTAGAAGATACCAAGATTACCAAGGCTAAATCTCCGGGCAGAGTCGCTGCCGGAAAGAAGCTCGCGGAGATGAACAGGAAGAACAAAGCCAAAAAAGAAGAAAAGGTGGAGGAAGAGGAATCCTTTATTAATCCGGGATACGTCATTGGCGCGTTAGGAGTCGCTATAGCAGCAGGCAGCCTCTACTTACAATGGCGGGCAACGAAAAAGGTAGAACCACCAACGTATCGCCCACCTGTGGAACCGGCTGTTAGAAAAAGTAAGATCCCTGAAATGGAGTAGATTTATCACCACGTGCCGTGGCGACCTAGATTTTCCTTCTCGCTTTGTAATATAATGTCGACCGCGTTATTGAAAACTGTTGAAGAAGCAGCTATTATTACTTCCATCGTTGCGGGTATTGGTTGGGTAGGTAAGAAAGTGCTCAAAGAAGACTTTACTGAAGACCCAAGCAAGAGCTTCGCTAATTTTGCTAAGATGACCGCTGCCGTGGGTGGGGCTATCATGGTAAAGGATTACCTACGGAAGGAAAAGTACCTCCCTACGGTGTAATATACATGGCTAGCGTGGTCGCAGGTGGAGTTATTGCAGCTTTAGCATTCACTGGAGCTAATTATGGTGGTCAATATTTGGATAGATTAGTCAGAGGTGATCGCAGCGGAGATTTGGCCGCCGAAAGGAAAAGGCATGATTTAGCGCTGGAGAAATATCAAAGGGACGTGGCAGCTTGGAATGAAAAAAGACAAGCTTACAGGGATTGGTTGGACAAGAACTACCAAGACAAAATACAGGCGGATACGAACTTCGAAAATACAGACTACGCCTTTAAGCTCTATGCGCAGGCGCACCCCGCGGCATTAACGGGGTTAAGAAAGCCTCAGTTTAAGAATTACTATCAGCCTTCTAAGAAACAAAAAGATAGCGAGCTGGTCTTCGTAGGAATCGCAGGGCTGGCGGGAGGCGTGGCCTTGGCGTATTTAGTCTAAGCTGCGCTTAGCCTCTAGTGGCGCCTTTGGCGCCTAGAATATAATGATCGTCTTTTTGGAAAGCGACAAGAATAACTTTACTACTTATCTGAATCCTCCCATCCGAGCGGAAAGGGTCCGGCTGGTTAGTTGCTCTTTGTACAATTCTTGGTATAATTTGATTGGCGGCTTTGTCGTTGTGAATGCCAACAAACCAAAGTTGCCAGATTCCCATTACACCCCCATAACACTGGCTAAGGAGCTAGCAAAGCATGGATATACTCTTACCACAGGATTACCCCATGAAATGAAATTCAAGAAAAATAGTGGAAGCGCTAATTTAAAGGACAGTTCATTGGTAGAACTCCTGGGCCTTACTAGTACCACGATAAATAGCGGCAGTACATATGATGTGAAATGGAAAGTCGCATCCTCTTACGAAGTCTATTGCGACTTGGTCCATAGTTACAACAATGGAGAAAAGTCTTCTCTTATGTCCAAGTTTCTGCCCAAAGGTAATCCATTTGACCTGGTAGAATACACCCCCATTTCTTTGAGCTATGACTTGTCCAATTTGGTAGAAAGCATAAACATCACCATTAAGGTGGACGGAAAGACGGTGGATTTTAACGGACGTAAGATCAATCTCGTTTGGAATTCATATAATGGGCCGAACAGAGGACAAACTTAAAAGGATTTACTATGGGCCTGAAGGCTATTGGAAAGGAGCGTCGGCCATCAAGAAACTCGCGACCGCGGCCAGGGTATCAGAAGAAACGGCTAAGAACTGGTTGAAAAAACAAACCCTCTGGCAGGTTTATCTTCCCGTGCCCAAGTACATTCCCAGGCCCAGCTTTACCGTAAATACCCCCAATGAAGTTCATCAGGCGGATTTGCTTTTCTTGCCGCACGACAAGGTGAGAAGAAAGACCTATAAATACGCTTTGACCGTAGTTGATATCGCAAGCAGATACAAGGACGCCGAACCCATAACCAGCAAGGATTCTGGGGAAGTCGCAGAAGCCCTAGGTAGGATTTATAAGCGCGTCTTGAAATGGCCTAAGCTGCTGCAAGTGGATGCGGGGACGGAGTTCATGGGCGTGGTTACCAAGACCCTGAAAGACCACGACACCAAGATTAGGAGAGCCGAAGCAGAGTACCACAGGGGTCAGAGCATTGTCGAAAGATTCAATAAGACCCTGGCCGAGCGTCTCTTTGGGTACCAGTATTGGAAAGAGCTGGAAGATCCCTCCAAACGCAACAGGGAATGGACACAGCGGCTCCCCCAGGTCGTCGCGGCTTTGAACAACGAGGCGGCCAGGGCTACGGGAATGAAACCCAAGGATGCCATAAAAAAGAAACACGTGGAACACAAGTCCTACGTCAGAAGTTCGAGGGCGGTCTTCCCCCATGAAAAAAAATTAGGTAATGTCACAGTCCGATATCTCTACGGACCGGGTGAATTAGAAGGAGGATCCAAAAGAGCTACGGATCCTAATTGGTCTTTGGAAACTTACCAGATCCGAAGCGTAATAGCTAAGAAGGGTCAGCCCATCTTGTATTATCTTCACGATGGCCCCACACGTGGGTTCGTCATGGAAGAACTGCTTATCGTGTGATGTCCGAATGCTATCGTATGCACTCCGTCATCACACATCCATCGCTTACCGTCAAATGCAGACAGCGACACCTTCTCCTGCGTGACGTTATGTATCTGATGACCATAGCTGCGCAGGCTGTTCATCTTATGCCGCTGTTCCTTGCGTGTTCGTAATACGTTGAGGTAGGACTCGTGCGTAATGTCCTTCTTAACCACGTACTTTTTTACGCCTTTAGCTTTCTTTTCTACGCCGTCTAACTTTAGCACGCTGTACATCTTTGGTTTCAGACCCACGTACTCTACTATGGGTTTTCCTAACATTTCGTCTTTCATCTTCCCAATTACCTTCTTATTCTTCGCAGAGTAAAGGAAGTGCTCCTTCGGGTAACCGCTGGTGTCGTACTCGTCTATGTCGGGGAGGCAGTCTTTGTAAACGTCTTCCGTTTGCACTTCTAGAATTAGGGAGTCGGTGTCTGTGTACAGGAGGCGACAGCGGTCTCCGTACTTTGGCTTAAGCTTATCGTAGTAGAACTCATACATAAGCAGCTTCGATAGATCCAGCACCGTAAAGCCTGTGTAAACGGGCTTGTTTAGTAAGAGGTTTGCCCTTTTCATGTGAATCACGTAGAAGTTCAGCATTTCTACGTATCTAACGAAGCCTGGCTGTGACACGTATGCTTCTGCTTCCTCTTTGGTGCTGACTATTTTTACGCTTACGCGCTTGCGGATGTTCTCCATTGTCTTTCCGAACACGCTGTTGTTCATCAGTTTGAAGAGGTTTTTCTCGAAGTCATTTCTCGCTGCGGTACGCTTTTGCGTGTTAAAGTCAATGTAGGGGCGCATCCAGGGTTCCTGCGTGAATTTTAGGACTCTGTGGATCTTCTCTACGCGCATTCCGTGTCGCACGTAGAACTGCAGGTTGCGGTAATGTACCACATACTTCTTCTTATCCATCAGGTTCATAGTTAGTTTCCTGTACGGTTTGTAACCAGGGCACATTTGCTTTTGCAGCGGACTTAGCTGCTTAAATGGTATCTCTATCGCTTCTGGTGCTAAGGGGAACTCATTGTGTTCGTCGTGCAGGCGCTCTGGGTACTCCAGATCCACTTCTAAGACGTAACCCTTGTCGTCTTCTTTACCTACGTTTAGGTAAAACTCTATGGGCTTTATGTTGTCCCATTCGAAGTCGCGTACAGGTAGGTATTGTGACATTGCCCAACCATAAAGGTTATTCGCATCCAGGTAGTAAATGTATGTGGTTGGTTTCTCTGGGTCGTGCTCTACTAAGGGGTTGTTTGCGCGGGCGTAACGTCGGCTTGGTCCGCATACGCCGCCACGAATACCGTCTTCCATAAAGCGGTACATGTCGTATTCCGTTAGGAGATCCAGTTGCGCGTTTGTCTTCTTTAACAAAGCACTCCAGCTGAGCCCAGGAGCCGTGTAGAAATTAGCGGGATCCAATCCGTAATATTCCATAGCCATCTTTCTGAAGCTTTGGAAAACATCTGCAAGCAGCACTACGTCAGACCTTAGGTAGATGTCGTGGTAGTCCCCCATGTTCTCACAGGAGTACTTTTCCCACACATCTAACGCATGCTGGTACTCCTCGTCCTTTATACCGGACTCGTTTAGGGTGCTGTAGAATCTCTCTTTGGGTGGTAGGGGTTCTTCGAATCGCTCCCAGGAATCCATGTATTCGTATGGGTAGACTCCTTTCCTTTCCGCGCCGTATTGACTGGAAATGGGGAACTCCGTGTTATACCTTACTAAGTTTGCTAAGGAGTCCGCCATGAACTGCTGCGAGTCTAAGAACTTCAGCTTGCCCACAGTTACGGACATGTAGCGCTCTTTGTTGTTAGGTATGCATTTGACGTCGGAGCCGTCTGTTCCTTGTAGTAGCAAATGGGAGTCGTAACCGCGGAGGTTGTGAAAGAACACCGGAATCTCCATATCTGGATTTACTTTGAAGTTTATATTGCATTTCCAATGAGCCGCTCCTCTGTATTTACCAGTGATGTGGCAGTGATCCCTAACCTTATCCACATAGAAATCCTCAACAAATGCTTTGTGGCAGTGAATGCAGTGCGTGGAGGGCTTTCCCGGCTTCTCACCTTTCTTAGCATACTTCCCGCATTTAAAATGAGCTTCTCCTAGATACTTTCCATCTTCATCCCACGCTTTCTTGGCTCGTCTTCCAAACTGAAGAAGCGTATGTTGGCAAATGTGGCATTTTTTTGCCTTGTTAAAAGCCTCCTGGTTCTCTTTGGTAAATTCCATCTTCTTTGGACGTCTTAATTGTTCTCTAATCTCCCCCTCCTCTTCTCGCAATGCTTCTAGAAACTCATTAGCTGCGTTCTTACCTCGGTAAATCACAGGAGGGTTTGCTTTACCGTCTGATCTGACTACTATGTAACCAAAGGAGCAGATCTCGTGTAATCCTACCTTATTCGTGGCACCACGTTTCTGCTCTTCCTTAGTTATCAACGCTTCGAAGTCTGCATATATCACGTAAGGCACTTGCATCTGCTTTTGATGGTTTGCGTATGAAAGCTCTTTGTTGGTGGGCATCTGGATCCGTTGCGCCACTTCTTCGACTCCGCGGCAGATCTCATCGTGTTTCTTTAGGGCATTTAAGGATGTAAATGACAGCAAGCAGCAGTCACAGAAGTACTTTTTGCCTTTGTGCTTAGTATGTCTGTAGAATAGTCTGCTAATGTGTTTAACCCATGAGTAGTGTCCGCCGTGGTAGAATAAATGTACGCGCTCTCCTTTACTTTTTGACAGAACTAACGGTACTATCGTCTGCTCTCTGACTCCGTAAACGTTAATTGCTAGATCGTTTATTTCCTCAAATATGGGGATGTCTATCAACTGCATGGGAAATTCCACACCATCCCACTCTAAATCATCTGTGGGATACTTACTTGTCCTACAGGGATCCTTCTCTGCTGGATACAGTGCAGACCTGATTGCCCACATAAAGCATCGATTGTCTTCATTCTTCACGTTTACAATAGCCTTCTTCCTTTCTACCCACGTTGGTAGCGGTACGTAACTCCCCCCTCGTATGGGTACGTACCTGGCTATACTTATCTCTATTCCTTCAACCTCCTCTACTGTCCAACCCGATCCTTCTTTCGTGTAGTTAGACAGCGACTCCATTATTGCTTCTAAGGCTTCACTGAGTGACCTATCCAGATTCGTGGATTCTAATATCACTAACGACTTTGATCGCAACATTGCTGTCGTCATTACCTCGTCTTTTGACAAACTTACTTCTACCATTATGCTCGCTTTCAGGGCTCCTAATTCTTCTATACCTTTTCGGAGAGTCCTTTTAACCTTCCTTTCTGACTGACGCCAAAACTGTCTAACGTCAATCTCACCGTTACCGGGTATTGACACCGTGCTGAAGTTGCTTTGGGATTCCATCTATATAATAGGAAATATTTTATACCTAATACCAAGCACTTTTTAGGTCGTCGTAGTCGTACTCACAGTCCTGACAATGCCAAAACAATTTAACCTTAGTCTCAAACTTCTTACCACATCCACAATCATAACTGCTCATACACTTCGTCTTCATTTTCAAATGCTTTTTCAAATCCGCTTCTTTCTTAAAAGTTCTCTTACATTCTTCGCACTCCATATATAGACTAACATATTTAAGTGCGCTGTTGCCCTCAACCACACTTGGAGTGGGGGTCGTCCGTAGGTGGATTTTTGACGCGGGTCTTACCCCGTGTTGAGATTGCGCTGGAACCCCCATTCCCTATACTACTCCAGCGCTACGGGCCAGCTCTTCGCTGTACACGGTCTCATACTGCAGCTCTAAGTTGGTGATAGAATAGGGATCCACGGCTCCACTGATTGCGCTGTCCATGCCTCCTATGACATTCGTAGTGTCCGCCAAGGTTACTTCAAACTGTAACTCGGATAACTGCCTGGGGTAGTACACGCCATGACTCGTAATCACTTCGAAATCCAAAGGGATAACGTACTTGCTACCATAGGCGGTCTTTACCCTCGTTGCGTCTGCTACTGCGGTTGCTCCGCTGGAGTCCGTAGGCGCGGGGTTAGTATCGCTGCGAAGCTTACGAAGAATAGCGCTTCCAATTCCCTGCTCTATCTTTTGTGCACGGTCAAAGGCTGTTAGCCACAGATCCTTATACGTGGTGTACAGGTCGTACCTATTCAAATCCAAGAGGGATTCCCCTGCGAACTTGATTCTCATCTTAGAAACGAGGTTCCTACCCACGTTATTGACGGTATAGCGCTTGTCCTTGGTGCTTGGTTGTATTGCTAGGTCAAACCTTAAAGCCAAGGTACCAGGAACCAATACTAGGTTATCTGTTAGGCGGGACACGCCTACGTACAGCGTTTCTCCAGGTTTAGCGCTAGAAGGCGTAAAGGTGACCCGGTGAAAGGTGCGTTCTGCCTTTAGTCCGCCAACCTGCTTAGGTAATGAATTTGGATTTAACTTCGAGCTTATCATATATAATGGAAGTAGAAGGAACGGATTTTGACCCCCTTACCGAAGAAGGCCAAGTAGACATTAACGACGAAGAATACGAGTCTTTACTTCCTGATGACAACGTTGACGGGCGGGGCCTTTTTGACAAGCTAAGACGCAAATATGGCAGCAGGGCCCGCGAGGCCTGGCGTTCCTTAGAGGATAAGTGGCAATCAAGGAACCCAGGGCGACCTATTCCAGAATATTTGGAATTGCAAAACTTGGATTCCACGGACCTAAGAACTGAAATGCTAAGGGGGCTTTTAGACGACGTAAGGGAGAAATTTCCAAATGTGGACTTGACCCGCCTTAATTTCCAAACCGGAGATAAGGGGCAAATTCAAATCCAGTATCAAGGAAGGGATAAGTGGTATAATCTCTACCAAAGGAGAGACTCCGACAGGCTCACCAGTAATCTCCCAAAAGAAATCAAAAACGCATTAGGAAGACCTAATTTGGTGGAAAGACTAAGAGAAAACGATGAAAACACCAGCGAAGCCTTTGAAAAGTTCAAGACCCTAATGCAGCGGCAACAAAAAGGCATCGAAGCGATAAGGGAAGTCGAAGGACTAAAGGAAACAATGGAGGAAAGGGAAGCAGATTACATGAGGCAAAACCGACTACTTCTCGATGCTCAAAAGAGAGAACTTAACGATAAAACCAAAGAATAATAGAAATGAGAGAACAAACAGACAAAGCCCTACGCGATAGGGACCAAGCCCAAAAGGCCTTCGAACTTGCCCTGCAAGACCTAGACATAAGCAAGGAAGAAGCTAAGAACTTACGTACCACCATAGCTGGCTCTTTAGAGGAACGGCGGCAGTTGGTTGCCGAAATTAACACTAAGGAAGAACAAATCCGGCAAAGAGATCAGGCTATTGAAGACCTGGAGGGACAAATAGAGCGGCAGCAGGAAATAATCAATGACCAAACTCGTCCCGAAGAGGAAAGGGAGGCAGCACAAAGGGAATTAGAAGCCCTTCAGGAAAGAGTCGCGGAATTACAAGCGCAAAAGGAAAACCTGGAAAAGGAGCTGGGGCTTACCACCAAGGAAAAGGTAAAAAGAGCTCTGGTGAAGTATGGTATTCCGCTGGCATTTGCGGTTGCTATTTCGAGCGTAGTAGGAGTTATCCTATCCACGCTTAAGGCTACAGGCGCGGGCGTAAAGAAATTAGGCAATGGGCTGACGGACTTGGGAAAAAAGATGGTAGCCGGTCTTCCTGGGCTGCTGGGTAGCGTTCTTGGCCTGGCACTTAGGGCCGACGGCGAACTGTTAAAGTTCGTGGGCAACAACATTTGGATATTAGTCGTCGCTATCGGCGTGGTATTCCTGAAGAAGATTCGGGGATGATCTTATCTGGGTACGTTACTGGTGGCTTATCGTCGTCAGGCGCACGAGGCGTCCTCGACTGGGGATAAGTAAAGATAGTATTCGCACCGCCTTGATAATGCGGAACTAGCGGTATGGCAGTCATAGTGCTAATAGTCTTATGATTCCAGGCAGCATCAGTCGGGGGGTTCGCCTTTACTGTGGCGGCATTTATCCGAAGGTAGGCAACGCGGTTGGGGAGAACTTGTAACTTCGCATATTGGCAATTGACTATCATGTGAAAACTTACTGGTGTTAAGTCTTCTACAGTCGGTGGTGGGGGTTCCGACGAGAAATGAACTGGGTTCCTATTATTATCTTTCTTTCTGTAAGGTAGTAATGGATGGTCATTCTCATCGACAATCCTAAACCCGGCTTTACATGAATACGCCGTTGAAATACTAATAGTACACATGATTAATCCCAGGCCCCCAACCTTCACCCACAGCCCGGTGTCATACCAATGCTGTTCTAAGTAGTCCTTCTCCTCCAGGTAATGGAGAAACCAATCTTCCTTCGCGTGTGGGTTCATATATTTAAAGACTAATCACCGTAAGAGTGCTAATGGTAGCGTGATTGTAGGCTGTATCCCTTTGATTTTCTATGCTATTTACCGCAACCTTTCCCGTATCGTCTACTCTTATCTGCAGCTTTACCTTCCCATGGCAATCAGCCACCATGTGGAAAGTCCAAACAGATAGGTTTTCTGCGCTGGTCGTGGTGGGCTCTACGGAGAAATGCGCAGGCTCCCTGTTATTCGTTTTCACGCGCATAGGCTGCAGTACGCCATTCTCATCCAGGAACCTAAAGCCGACGTTGGCATGGCTGCTCGTACCAATGCAAATACTACAAAGGATCAATTTCTTTCCTGAGTAATTCAAATTCACGGACATGCCCGTGACATCAACCCAAGACGCCTGGGTGTATTTTTTCTCGCATGTGTAAGTCGTATAGACACAATCTACTCCAGCTACATAGGGGTTGTTCATCGCCATATATAATAGCTCAGACCAATGCTTGCAGCTGCTAAGCCGGCTTTTAGTAAGGTGTGGTCATATTCCTCAGGTATCGTAGGCATAACCTTCTTTTGAGGCTTCTTCTTTGGTTTCCCTGCAGGATTCTCTACGTGCTCCTTCTTTGGCTTCTCCACGAAATGGGGAATGTTCCTAAGAGTGTCAGAGTTCACGTCATTCACCCCAAACTTCATATCCTTAGTAGCTCGCTGGAGTTTGTTGTTGTATCCTACTACAGAACCAGTATTTATAGATAAATTACTAGGCATTAACCAACAACCCGGGGCTACTGCATAGTCCAACCTTGCCTTAGAATTTTGTATAGCTAGTTGGTAACGCTGTACGCCCTTGCTAATGTCGCCCTCCAAGATTGAACTTTCGAATAAGATCAAGGCTTCGGCTCGCGTCTCTTCTGCGGCGCCGGTATTTCCAATTATGCTGGATCGGGTGTTTACCTGAGCTCCCAAAATGGAATACACGTAAGCTTCTATGCTGCGGTTCAAACGGGCAAGGCCGGCTCTAGTTAGTCCTTTACCTTCTGGGGGTATAAAGTTAAGATATTGCTTCGTTTGCTCGTCGTTGGTAATCTTAATAATAAGTGGATTGGCCCCTGCATACTTACCACCCTCGTCTTTGAACAGAGGTCCGTCTCTAACTTCCTTAGTGGTCTTAGCATTTGGTTCAAAGAAGGTGCTACTGTCGTGAGTTTCCTTATGATATCCCGTGTTCCACCGTAGCCGCAATGCATGAACTTCCTTATCGCTTAGCTCGTGTCCGCCAATCCCCCAATAAGCCCAAATGTGCCCCAAACCATTGTTAGCACCCGCGGTACACCTGAAATCCTTCCCTACAACACCAAACTCCTTACAAAGTCGGTCGTAAGCAGGAACGTTGTATTTATTATCTCTTGGATAAAACGTGGCATCTCCCGGCAGCGCAATAACACCCATTTCATGTAATATTCTTCTAACCGTGAAGTGAAAGTGAAACATAAATATTGAATTCTTCATCAAGTTCGCACTCACACCACAGCCGCTAGTGGCACACCAAACCGCAAAGTTTAGTTGCTGCGGCCAATAACGCATGTTAGGACCACTTAACCATTCATGAGATTCCTTAGCGGTGGTATGAACAATGGGCACGTTTTTGAAGATATCTCGCACCTTTAACGGAAAGGAATGGTTGTTAGAGATCCGCATATTCAGCGTTAGGCCCAAGCTTGGGTGTTTATCAAATGAAACTGCGGGTATCGGATAAGTACTGGTACCCAGCAATAATTCCTTTGACCAACCGGGTTCAACATGCGTTGGCGCTGGCGTTGGCTTATGCATTGGCGAATGCTTCAGTTGATCGTCTATTTGATTAACCAGCGTAGGCTTCAAATCCTCGTTGCTGTACATCCTAGAGCCGCTGAAGTAAATCCCATCAGGCCTCCTTTCGAACTTACTAGCATCCGCGTGCGGAAACATCTTCCTGAAGGCCCTCCAGTTCCAGTAATCCCGGTTGTTGTGATGTGGCTGCTCCTGTATATCATTCCCAAAAGCGTCGTACATTAGTATATATAATGGATGTTATACCATCAGCACCTAAGTTGTACCCAGATGTTCCCTATACTACACCTAACGAACTAAACGCCGAAAACTTTCGTCTGAATAAAGCGAACTTAATCTTCGCTTACTTGGAAGGGCAGGCAAAACACTACGAAAAAGTCCGAAAAAAGTACGTCAGAGCCCGGAGTACGCTACATAAGATTGCGATAACTTTGGGGTCCATATCTGTTGTGTTAACGGGCTCCGGCGTTGCTACTTCGCTTACTGGGCCGGGAATAATCGTTGGAGTTCCTTTGGCCGGCGTTGGGGCAGCCTGTGGTATTATTTCTGCTGTTGCTACGGGCATTATGAAACAGTTGTCAAGCAAAATATCCAAGCATGACACGACAATAGCTCTGTCAAGGGCTAAAGTAAATACAATTACCGATCTTGTCTCAAAGGCTCTGCGTGACAGAAAGATAGACGACGTAGAATTCTCGCTTATTCTGACCGAAGAGGAAAAGTACGAGAAATTAAAGTCGGACATAAGGAATAAAAAAACAGTCGTAAAAGATCTTTCCGAGGAATCTCGCAAAAAGATCTATCAAGAAGCGAAAGAAGAGCTTCAAAGAAAGCTTGCTCAGTAAACATCTGCTTCGAAAAGAGCGTGACAGGATTCTATTTACATATCGAACGTCAGTCTAGAAATTATGCAAATTAAATATAATAATTTTCATATACATAAGCGTCCAGATGTGTCTGGCGTCCGCTCGTGATCGTGGACTTTGGAGCTGGGGAGGCCTAAAGTCCCGAGTTCGAGCCTCGCTGTAGACGCATTTGGACCGGTTGCTGTGAGTGAAAAAAAAAGCCTTCCCCACTCACAGCAACCGTGGGGGGAGGGGTAGAAAGTGCGATTCAACCCCGCGATGGGGGGTTTCGCGATTGGAAAAGTCAGGGGGTGTCTCGGGACGCTGTCCGGAGTTCACCCTCTGGTGGGTCGTAAGAAAGATATATGTGTATGTACTAGAGGGCCTCTGGCGCGGGATGAAATAAGCCCCGTAAGCCCAAAATGCAAAAAACCCCACTGGGGATAGCTTGGTGTTCTGCGCGATGCATTCCCCAGTGGGGTTTCTGGCAAAATAAACGCCAGTTTTGCATTTTTATTTTCTCGGAATCCATCCTAACAGGGGGTGGTTGGGGTCTATTTTGTAAAATATTTCGTAAATTACGTCAGGATAATAAGGAATATCCTTATTCAGCCGACAAAACATCCACTCGGCTCTGCTCATATCAGAAACCTCAGGAATAGACTTACCGGTAATTTCAGACAAAAGATAGGGAATAGCTTTGTAATATTTCCCTAGCTTTAATTTTTTCAACGTTTTCCGTAGACTTTGTGAGGTTGGCTCTTCTAAATGGTCTATGATTTTCTTCTTTACTTCGTCGCTTAAATATATCGGATGTAAACCTTGGATATGACTCATCCAGTCCCTGAAGTATTTTATTCTTTTGTATGGGGTCTTCTTACGACCTCCATTGGCATAATACTGCTCTCTGGTAGCATTTGGTACGGCATTACGAATATTCTTACCACACTCGTAACACTGTGCTGACGTGTCGTCTTCTATTTGCATTTTCTTACCACAACACCAGAAACCCTTGGGCTTGGGTATGTTAACTTTGGATCTTAGGCAAATTATACAGAAGTCATTGGTGAACTTTTTACATTCATGCATCGTATATCCAACAAAATATCTTAACCTCCATTTACGGTACCCATCAGCAGTAAGGGAATCAGCGCGCGGGTAATACCCGACTCGGACGCCGTTACGTGAGCACGGGGAATATCCGTGTAATTCCGAGGGGTGACCGCGAGTCCCCCTTACTGCTGCTTGCTCTCTCCTCTCTGGAACAGGGTATCTATTTTTGCAATACAGGAGCAGGGCATGGCTTTCAGCAATCTTACTCTGGAAAGCGATTTTACTCTGCTACAGGGTGAGGGTTTAGAGGGCTCAGCTGCACATCCCTACCCTAAATGGGCAAGAATACCTCCTCCCCCCACCCCCCGGCCTAAAGGCTTATGAGATATTCTGATTGCAATTGGTAATATTGCCACCTAGAAATCATTGTATAATTAGCATATATTTCAGAAGTTTTGATATTTGGTGTAAATTATATATAAACATTTGAAAACACATTGTCTAGCTACCTGTGTCATATCTTTTGGCATATGGCTTGTGTGCTTTGTTAAAGCCTTCTTCAGCATTCTTGGTTTCTTTCCAGCTCAATAGTGACTTGTGATAATGTTGTCCTTTCCATGTAGATATACTTTGACACACTTGAGTTAGAAGCATTGCTTGTAGTTCACTGTAAATCGTAGACAATCGTTCTGCTTCTTTTGCAACCTCTAGCCATGATGAATTGCAAGAGCCATATTCTGCCCCCTTTGATATAAGATCAGTCCACTTTTTTGACCATCCTAAAAGCATCACATCAAATATATAAAATTAGTAGACAACCATCGTATAGTAAGGTTAACCAACAATTATGAAAGTACAGAGAAGTTGGAAAATATGTGGTAAAAATCAATTATACATTGAATTACAGTCATCATGCCCATACCTGCCCATTTAGCCCCAAACCATCATGCCACCTCTCCATCTAGCCACCAACCATCATGCCCCCTCTCCATCTAGCCCCCAACCATCATGCCCATACCTGCCCATTTAGCCCTCAACCATCATGCCTCCTCTCCATCTAGCCACCAACCATCAGGCCCTCTCTTCATCTAGCCCCCAACCATCATGCCCATACCCGCCCATTTAGCCCCCAACCAGCATGCAACCTCTCCATCTAGCCACCAACCATCATGCCTCCTCTCCATCTAGCCCCCAACTATCATGCCCCCTCTCCATCTAGCCCTCAACCATCATGCCTCCTCTCCATCTAACCCCCAACCATCATGTCCCCTATCCATCTAGCCCCCAACCATCATGCCCCCTCTCCATCTAGCCCTCAACCATCATGCCCCCTATCCGTCTAGCCCCTAACCATCATGCCCCCTATCTGTCTAGCCCCCAACCATCATGCCCCCTATCCGTCTAGCCCCTAACCATCATGCTACCTATCCGTCTAGCTCCCAACCATCATGCCCCCTATCCGTCTAGCCCACAACCATCATGCCACCTATCCGTCTAGCCCTCTATCTGGTTACCATATGTTTATTTTAGATAGTTATATACAAGCATGCTCAATATTTATTTCAAAAGCAATTCTAACAGCAATTAAACTAGAGACTATTCATAATTTATAAGTTGGGGTCCACGTGGATTCTGTTTAAAATGATACCTTTCAGGTAGCACCACTTTATGAACCTAAAAATTCTTGCGATTCTAAATCAAAAATTGAACAAGTAATAAATGGTCCTTAACAGATGCACATGCAAGTCCATTTGCTTGCTTCTACATCAAAGAACCCTTATTTCTAGTGTAATGTTTTCCTATTTTCAAAACACCTAAGGGACCATTCTCCTCCAGTGACCATGAATAATACATGACGTAGTTCTATTTAAGGTTGGAATTGCTGCGCATAGCAAAACTATTGTTTATTATGCTCAGCAACTCCAACCACGACTTGGAACTATTATTCGTGGTCAATGAATGGAACTGTAAAATGGATTATATGCAGACTGGATGTTCAATGGTTTGGCTAGTATGTGAATTTTGAGCTTTTGTTACATCTCCTTTTACAAACCTATTCTTTTTGTGAACCCCAGAATACTTCTATTTAAAGTTTTCAATTGCCCAATTTGCTATTGCTTGATACCATGTAATATATTCTTTACCTTCATTAAGGCAGCCCATGGTAATGAGGTGAGAAAAGTATACAAATGAACAATGCGATATTGCTTTAGAATTCCACGATTTTTTTTACAGTGCTGAAGATTCTATGCACTGAGCAATAATTGAGAACTTGCAGAGTATTGCAGAATATCTTAATATTAAATAAATAAATGAATAAAATAAAATAAATTATTAAATAACTAATCCATGCACAATTATTTTTGGATGGTCTTGCTTAAGCTTGCATTAATTGCTTATGGTCCTGGACATGGTTTTCGGGAAATGGTAATTGCTGGGTTTAACTTGACCTCATTTTTCTGTCTATGTGGAAGGTTCATCAGCTGAATCACACGTTTTAAAGTGCACATGAACCCTTTGACAATACTTTTACTACTGATTCTAAATGAAGTAAATAGTTGAATGGTAAGATATTTATTGATTTATGTGATGCGTCTTTACGTAAGTTATGAAGGTTTATACTTCCAATATACTAATGAGTGTGATGTCTATTAAGGCTTAATTAAATGTACAAAATCGAACTGGTTCATTGATACAGTATTTAAAAAGCATCATTATTTTACTCATGGTTTACATGAAAGCTATTTACAGTGCGACTACTCCAACCAATGCAAAGCCACCTCGACAAATTTTCCACAAATTATCCAATAGTGTTTGAGTATATTTAGACAATAGATTAGCGGCAAATTTTGAATCTAAATATTCTTCCGTTGTTCCGGTTGGTAAAACTAAATGATGAAGAAGAGCTTGTAATATATTTTCTTCGCAAATTAGTCATTTGTGTCACCAAAGATATAGAAAAATAGTAATGTACGACTTCAAATATGACAGGAAAGCAAATTAGAGACAGTATAAAACACAGTTTTTATGATTACAGTTTGTTCTTCCAGACACAGATTATATCAGGCTGACACTGTTAGATGTTATCACTATGTTGCTATGTGACAGCACATTTATATTCGACAACAAAGGTGCCGGCAGTCTTCTAAGCTGTGTAAACCCATGGATAGTTGTCCGATT
The DNA here is from genome assembly GCA_011057435.1 of Actinia equina. NCBI lineage: Eukaryota > Metazoa > Cnidaria > Anthozoa > Actiniaria > Actiniidae > Actinia > Actinia equina. The sequence continues at coordinate 150,688 of WHPX01000381.1, read as the reverse complement.
TGTAGCAATTCTATTGTTCAGATTCCTACTTTTGATTGGCTAATTTGTAGAAAATTTGTCAAGGTGGCTATGGTTGGAGTAGTCGCACTGTAAAAGTTTTATTTTCAAAATCGCCAGCATTTAGTATTACTAAATATGACAAAACACTAAAATACCTTAATTAATAGACGTCACACTCATTAGCACATTGGAAGTATGAACCTTCATAGCTTAAAGACGCATCAAGCATCCAGAGATTCAAAGTGTCAAGTATGTGACATCCAAAGCAAACCAAGCTTGGATTCATCAAACGAAAATGTGCTGGTAAAGTAAACAGAGATTTTCTGACTGACGGCACATGGTGGTCAGTTTGACCATCATTTGGTGTAGATAATTGTGATTCCTAGACATTTTTCAGCTGATTGAGACCCAGCAATTGGTATCTGAGTATTCGGTATCTCTGATGACATTTTTCTGATTTATGGATATAAAGTATCTTGTTTTGGGAATTTTTGGGGTCCAATCGTTTCTGAAATTCTGGTATCTTGACATATATTACCCCCTCCCCCCCCCGGGTTGGGTTTTAAGACCACACTAATCCCCAACGCTATTGATATTGATATTGATATTAACCACAAAAAGAAATTAATGATGAAAAAAAGAACAAAATTAATTAATGACGTGCAGCTCTTCCCATGAGAATAAAATGACAAAAGACGTGACTGCCTTGTTGGTTGACATGACAAAAGATATATAATACCAAGACCAAATCTTTTGTCTATCAACCAAAATGGCGGATGTGAAGAGTTACATATGTATGCACCCCAAGAATTGTTCACATTTATAAATGTATTTTTCCAAATTTAACGGTATCCCTTTATTTAATAACTTGGGCAAATAAAAAATAATAATCGCATGGTTCCTCGTAAAAGATATCAGGCTTAAAGGACGAGTTTTACTTTATGCTCTATGCGATTATACCTAAAGAAGATGGTGAGCGTAATATAAAACTAGCTATAAAAACTACAGACTGCATATTAAAACTAAACTAGCTCGAGAATCATACTTTTGCTGAATATATCATCTAGCGAAATCTTTTAAGCTCCTAAGTCGATCTGTAAACATATTTACCTTGCAATTTGTTCGCGTAGTTACTCTCGATATCCGCTCGTTCAGTTATCATCTTCGTCAGATCATCGCATAGTTTACTTCCATCGTCTACTCGTTTCACCGTCTTTTTGTAACCATTGACATGCCAAAAATCAAATTGTGGTTCAGAAGTTAAAGGGATGGTTTGATGCAGTTTAGTTCCTGGTTTGTTGTTTTCATTTTGATCGCCATTTTCATCCATGTTGTGATTCATGTTCTAATCTCTTATAATTAGGCTTAGGTCATTGTACGATGTGTCAACAGCTTATATAAATATGGTATCCATGGCGATGGGCCGTATCGTACCCAGAGCTCCTCAGTTCCTCCAACATGAAGATGCAATAAGATGCACTCTACTCCGGTATCTTACTGCCATGAGCTTTTACTCCAAAGCGAGTAAATCGAGTAAAGGGAATAGTTGAATGGTGAAGTATTCCTTTATTTGAATCTAGCGTCCATAGATTATGAAGGCTTGGCTTTTAAAATAATTTTTAATATATAAATTTAGGCATTGCCTAAGCGAAGCTCACAATGGACACAGGGAGCCCAATTTAGATAAAACTGAAATGTGAAAGTATTATCGGTAAAAAAATCTTCAATTATTTTTTATTCGAGATGAATCAATTAAACCAAATCAATAACTTTATCTATCCTACAAAGATGGATCAGCTGGAGGACTGGGGAGACAACCAGCTGGTATACGCTTTATTATATAAAGCGAATAGATCAGGCTAGCTCGGTTCTGTTTCTCTGATAAAACACTCCCGAAGCTGTAGAACACTCAAAAAGTTATAGAAATCACTCGCCTGCGGCTCGTGATTTCTATAGCTTTTTTCGCGTCCTACAGCTCCAGTCGTGTTTTATCAGAGAACAGAACATAGCCAAGCCTGATCTATTTGTTAAATGAAAAGTATTTTTACCGCTATGATCGAAAATATAAAATATATAAAATGCTTTGGTAGCAACAGAGAGAAAAGTAGCTGGAGATTATCAAGGTTAACCAAGAGAGCATAAATAAGAGAGGGAAATTTTTAAATTAAGCGTGCGCATGTCAATCCCCGGTTGGGCTATTTTTAGTAACTGGATGCAGTTTGAATTTCGCCTTATTCTACTCCCGAGCGACATCAACTTGCGCACGCGCACTATTTCTGTTTCTTTCCTCCTTCTTATTTATGCTCTCTTGGATTCCGATAATTAGATTAAGATTGACGACATGTGAAAAGCTGAATAAATAAGTTTAAATTAATCCAATAATAGATCTATAATCTGTATCATCACCAAATTTCTTTGTGATTTAGCCACCATTTTTGTCATTGACGATATAATAAAGCGTGCGAAAAGACTGGGACTAAAACTCATTAATATTCCTTGTCACATTTTCTTTCTTTCGTATCCATGACAAGCCAATTTCGGCCTTATAGTTTTTCCTTGACAATGAAAAGTTGACCATATTCTCCCTTTCTATCTGTCTACACGACCAAGTTTTCCCCTTGTGAAGTAAAGCTTGCAAATTAAAGATTTTAATTTGCTCGCTACGCACATGATAATGATAATAATTGAAGGCGTTTTCATAAAATTTTAAAAAGGTATCGACTTTGGAATCGTTATTACTATGCCATAAAAGTAACCTAAAAGTTGGATGCTTAACTTTGACTTTCAACATTTCCCCTGCGATGCATTTCTACATTAACTATGTAATAGTCGATATTTTTTTCCAGTAGAGATTATTGATGGGTTTCAAGCATTCCCAAGAGAGTTAAAAAACAAAAACATGGCGGCCATTGTGGTACCGTTAACAATGGATGCTAACGAGAAAATTCTTGTTAAATGGTACCAACATGGCCGCGATGACGTAACGTGCAAACGAAGAATTAGGATATTAAAAGCACTAAACGCTGATGTTCCCGTGAAGTATGTTACAGACGGGCAACTATTCTATGACAAGTGAAAAAAACAAGTTTTACTTGCTGATGTGTATGAAAAACATATTTTTTTTGTCGAACAAGTTTTGCCTTGATATAATTTATTCGTTCGTGTGCTCAAATAAACATAATAATTTAATAATAATTTCTGTTCCCCATTCATGTGTTTACTTTTTCTACTGATTTGTTCGCATGGGAAGTTGTATTTTATTACTACTATTACCTAAAAATGATGTTCCTCATGCACGTGTTGACTACGCTACTTATTTGTTCGCATGAGAAGTTGTATTTGACTAATTTGACCTAAAAATTCTGTCCCTCATGCACGTGTTTACTATTTACACCGTTCATACCCGTACTCCTATTAGTAATGGAGGTCTGGTAGCACACGAAAAGGCGATGCCCAGAGTAGGTATAGGGTGATCAAGTCGCATGCAGCGTTGTGGGTTAAAAGTTTCATTACGCTTCATTTGCATTTGAAAGTCGTTGTGTGAACATCTCCTGGCGAGAACGTGTTGTGAATGCCAAATCTGTCTCACCGGTTTAGTGTGGATTTTCTTGCTGTTGGTTATTTCGTATATCTACACTGTGTAGACTTTCAATTTCTACATACTTGAACGGTGATATCTCTGCCATTTATGTCGATAAAGCTAGCTGGGGCCACGTTAGCTCCACTGACAACCCTCGCGAACGAAGGATTGCTTTGTTTCCTGACTGCCAAAAAATCCGAGAACCAAATGAGAAAAAGTGGCCTTTGACCATAAGGGCCGTTACTTGCTGAAAACTAGTGCTAAGTAGTGGATATTTAATTTGATAATTTTATTCAAACGCGATTGATTGAGTATTAGAACATCGCGGAGCATCCAAACAACCGATGAAATGACCGCGCTGAAATTAGCAGCCAACTCAGCAACAAACTCAATATTTCAAAATATTGCCTCGACTGCTAAAAATTACGAATGGTATATCCAAAGAAAAGCTTTTGATAAAAATTAAGATACGACTATCAAAATAATATTAATATCTTTAATATATTACCTATTAAGAGAGAATTCTTTTCGTATTCAAGCGGTGAGCGCCAAAAACTATTTTCTTGAAGAAAGGCTGTTGTACAAGGCTAAAATCTTGTTATTCAGAAAGTTTAACTTGTTTGGAAGTGGAGATGACCGATGAAAGTGGAATCAAAGTGTTAAACCCAAAGCAAAATTTTGAATCGAAAATGAGGTTTAGGCCTTCATTTGCTTATTTCCCATACATTTTCTGTTAAAAAGCCTGAAGCAACATATTAACACAAATATAATGCAACAAAACATCTTTGTACAATTGAAAATACCGCTTCAAACAAGCATTTTATCATAGTACATCAGTTTCTAACTGTTAAAAAAAGGTTTTGAGTGTTAACCCAAAACGAAAATTGGGATCAAAACTCATACAAAGGTCTAGTTTTTGGCGCTTTTTGCCATTATTGCTTGTTATTGAAAACAATTCCCTTAAGTTTTAGGCCTGGGTCTTTCTCTATATCACACAATGAATAAACTCAAAAAGAAAAGAAAGAAACACATCACAGCATTTATTAATGAAAAATGTGCAATATATAAATCGCTAACGAAGTTGATTATTAACTTTTGTATAAGATAGAAGATCCAGACTGGTTATACTGAAATATATGTGTTGCTTTCTTCTTGCAAACTCAGAATTAATTCAAAACCGAAAAACAAACAAGCACAATTAATTCATTAAAAAAAATCACACACATTTCAACTACGGCTCTCTAATGAATTTAATAATTAGCTTTTACTAGTACTTTTACTAGTACTTTTAAAAGTGAATAAGCTTAAGGACCTCAAAGAAAATGTAAACATTGAACGCCGGAAAAGTCACTGAATGAATCACATCTTGAAAAATTCATAAGTCACCTATAAATATTTAGCAATTAACTATAGGCCATTTAATAATTTTAAATTTAAGATATAGACCGCACAATATATAAATAATTTATGGTGCTCGCAATTTATTTTGGAAACGTTTTCGTCTTCTTTTTCCACAAACAAAAACAAAACAAACATTTGCCAACATCAACATCTGCTGTATTACCCTTAAATGTAATAACACCTATAAATGTAATACCCACCATAAATGTAATAAAAATCAACCATAAATGTAATAACAACCATAAATGTAATAACAGTCAACCAGAAATGTAATAATCGACCCCACCATAAATGTAATAACCCCTCCATCCATAAATGTAATAACCTAAGTATTCCGGAGAGTCAAACAAAGTGTTCAATCAACAAACATATATATAAAAAAATATAAATATTTGTTAGAATTATTATTGCTACAATTTTATATTGCTACTATATTATTATTATTAATATTGTTTTTTAATTATCATCATTATGTTATAATTATATATTTTTTTAATGCTTTGTACATAATTACGTAACTCAGCCCATGGGCTGCGATAAAATTTTCAATGAAAATCTATCTAAATCTATCTAAATCTAAATGAATAAAGTAACACAAAAAGTCTTTATTCCTAAACAAGAGTGAGGGTTAGGGTTAGGGTTAGGGTTAGGGTTAGGGTTAGGTAGGGTTAGGGTTAGGGTTAGGGTTAGGGTTAGGGTTAGGGTTAGGGTTAGGGTTAGGGTTAGGGTTAGGGTTAGGGTTAGGGTTAGGGTTAGGGTTAGGGTTAAAAAGGGGAATGCTGCAAAACATTGACCAATGACTCCAATGTTTTGTGTAGGATAGTGTTATCGGTGTGCAACATCCGAATTCCGATATCTGCATTCATTTTCAGCACGGTTATAGTATTACCCCTTTTTAACACTAACCCTGAATAACATGAGTGTATGTTGGGAATTGACGTAGTGATAATCAAAAGGTAAAGAAGTTAATCGTCCAAGAGAACGCAAGATCCGGGCCTGTTTCACGATGCCCGAGAGGACGAAGGTAGGCCAAGAAATGCCAAGTGTTCTCAAGGAGGAGTATGTTGCGTTGGGTGAAAAACAAAATTTAATCTCAGAAGATCGTAACCACAACTTTGGTCTGCAAAGGATTTAGCTCCACAAATTTTAAACTTTGATATCCTTTAGTGCCTTGGCGGGTATTGTTTGCCTTAAATCTTCTGGAGGTAGATCGTTGCGTTCTAGCACGGAATTTGACTTAGATGCGTTCAGTCAAATGCAAATGCCAATTGTCTGAATCTGCGGTTCCACCCGTACTGAACAGAATTACTATTACAGCAACACTTCATCAGTAGGGTAAAACTAACCTGCCTCACGACGGTCTAAACCCAGCTCACGTTTCCTATTAGTGGATGAACAATACAATAGGAAGAGTAGACTTTGTAGGATCAAAAAGCAACGTCGCTGTGAACGTTAATCGCTGCCACAAGCCAGTTATCCCTGTGCCAACTTTTCTGACACCTCTAACTTAAAATTCCTAAAGACTAAAGGACTGATAGACCATGCTTTCACAGTTTGTATTCATACCGAAAATCAAAGTCAAGTGAGCTTTTACCCTTTTGTACTACATGAGATTTCTGTTCTCATTGAGCTCACCTTAGTACACCTGGCGTTATCACTTGACAGATGTCCTTCCCCCGCCAAACTCCCAACTTGACAGTGTCTTCGACTCGGATTGGTCTGCAAAAGAGAGACCTTATATCCAGAACGTGAACCTTGCGGTCTCCACTAACTAATAACAATGAAATCACTGGTAGAAAAGAAAAAAAAAAAAAAAAAAAACAAATTATAAAAAGGATTAAAAACTATGAAATAAATATTTATTATAAAATCGTTAAAAGTTATTGGAACTAAAAATATGGAAATAATTTAATACTAGTTACGAAGAAAGGAAATGAATAGGATAAAAATTTATTGCTTCTCCTTGAACAAATAATCTCTAAGACCTTTCTTGAATTAAGCAGTGTAGAGTACAAGAAGCGCTTAATATTCCTCGATAAATCTAGACTAGTTTGGCTTCATTAACGTAGGTAATTTATCGTATTTTTTGCGAGAATTGCGACCGGCAGTGTTGGCGAAAATATTCTAAGTGACATGAACCAAGTGCTTCGTATTCTATGCCGAGCGAATACATATACAGACAATCTTTTTTCGAATCAGTCCAGACTACAGAAAGCGCTTAATATACCATAATAAGGTTATACTAGTTTGATACCCTTAGCTGTAGCCAGTTCTCGTTTTTTTTTGGTGAAAGTTTGGACTGCCGGGCATTTAGTCAATTGTAGACCGCGATCGGCTGCCGGGCATTTAGACACTGCGTATGAAAAAAATATTGGACTGCAAATATCTCGGCTTCAAATCAATTATCTGTCATCCTAGTGGCGTAATAAAGCATTCATGTCCGAAATTAAATGCCAGCTATAAATGTAAGACTTTTTGGTAACTCAGTTCTCTCTGCGTATTTTGACTGATGAGCCATACACTTTTTACAGTTATCGATGGTAGCGAAGCCACGATAATAGACCTTATTCGTGGTGTGACAATGCTTTCCCAATTCAGCGTGACAAACCTCCAGAGGATTCATTTTCTTTTGTTTTTACTCTTCGAAAAATTCATGAGTATCCCAAAGGATACGAAAGGAATAACGATGATATCCCGACGAGCCGTGCAAAACAATAGCTCTTCCTTCCCCCAGACGTTTGTCACGTTGAATTGGGAAAATATTGTCACACCACGAATAAGGTCTATTCCTTGCTTTGCCTTTGAACTACTGTTCATACTGTATATCTAAAAGCTACATAGTGTTTGACCGTAGTTAGAAAGACTACGAAATACTTTGTATATCAAAGATATCTATCAAAATGTAGTGATCCCTCGGATTTGTAGTAAATTTCCTGAGCAAATTATCCGAAGCTCGACCCGATAGTCTCGTTTTGATGCTACATTCATCACGATACCGCTGGTTTGTTGTGGTGGCGTCCTCATCTACGATAAGAGCTATTCTTTTCTTCCGTGATTTCTTCCATGTTTTTTCGTTTTTACAATTTTACACACACACAAAAAAAGAATAATAGTTAAAAAGCTCGTTAAAAAAAGTCGACATGGTCCAAGTAACGTGTGATTTGCAAGATCGACCAATCAGAAACGCGATGTACACCTGGCGGGCGACACTTTTAGCGTTACGCACAGGGTTCCCATGCAATGACCACAATGTAATGCCTTCGGCCCACGCGGGAGATCCGCTACTAATTGCGCTATCATTACTTTACTCAATTAAAGGGTTCAATTTTATTCAAATTTTATTCAAATTTATATATTCAAATATATAAATGGGACCATCTGTAGTTTAGGCCGTAAAAATAAAAAGAGATCAGTTGTTAAAAGGCAAGAACTTTGACCACATACTAAACCGAACGTTCAACAGCAAGGACGCAATGGATTATTTGTTTTTATTGCTTACGATAAAAAACATTTACCAAAAATATTTTCCCACACCGGGAATTGAACCCGGGCCACGGCGGTGAGAGCCCCGGATCCTAACCACTAGACCATGTGGGAATTTTAGTTATACATTAATGAAAAACGTTCTTACACCTTTTCAATGCTATAAACCAGAGCCCAGTTGTACGAAGGGTTCCTAGCACTTTGGGATAAATTTTATGCCGCGGATTTGATAATTTTTTTGCGATTTGTATTGGTAGTACGATGGACGGAGCCATGACTATGGTTAGGGTCAAGCGATTTCAACAAATTGACGTCAACCAGATTGTATACGTAGTGTCGCAAGATCGAGTAGACACTTGGAGTTGTCGATGGGTTGTCTGTAGGACAGGTATACTAGAGTTAGAACCTTTTCAGTTTTTTTAAAGAAAGTTTTTTGCTGAAGTCCCTTTTGTTCTTTCATGATTGAGTAGGACCATACCTCCAAACATCGAGTGCTGAAGCGCAGTATGGCAGCGCGAAGCATTTACGGCTATGCCGGAGATTTCGGCCCCGACACCGCTATCCAGTGACTAATCAGGAAGCTCGGCCGAATCCTGAAGTTAGTCGGCCCCTAGACCGTAGATGATTAACCCCTTTTTGTTTTAGCTTCGCACCAGTGTCCCAAGATGTGCAAAAGGGACAGCATGGTGGTCTTTAGCAAGGAGGGGTCCTACATGGACGCCAGAGACACGCCGGGGTAATGAGCCCCGCCCCCCCATGTAGACCTACACACTACAGATTACTACAATAAACACTAATACAAAAAGATAATCAAAACATCATTTACATATAGAGTATCATCCTGGTCTACCTAGGATTATACTCATCAAAACACTTCATAGGTTTATTCAATCGAACACAACGTTTTCCCTTGCATAAACGTTACACAAGTACAAGTGAAAAGAAGACAAAGAAAACTACTTTTAGGCTGACCAGGTTATAACAGTAATATCCGGAGAAAACTTTCCCAAAACATTCCAGGATCTGTTGAAAAAACGCCTTGATTTTCGACTAACCGAACGTTTAGAGTAACAGAGCAGATGGATATTAAGTCGTTTCACAACCTTTGCTTTAACCACAGAGGCAACAGGGAGAGTACCTTCAAAGCAATACTCATTCCTAGCCAACCACACAAAGTACTTCAACAGATTAAGAAAATAGGAAAAAACAGGTGGAATAATCTGCCGTTCATGATTGTCATATCCAAATAGCATATGACGAGATTGAAGGGATGGCGACAAGGGAGTAACACGCAGAAATAAGGTCTGAGCCCATAGTAACAGTTCTTGCATGAGGTTACATTCAAAGAATAAATGAACTGGAGTTTCCAAAGGATGTCCACAAAAGCATGAAGGATCAGCAATGTTCATACCAAACTTGACAAGTCGATCACAGGTATAGAGCACTCCATGGCAAATCTTCCACGATAGATCACGAACTTGACGATCCAAAGGCATAATGTTCACTTGTGACCATGTGTCTGTCCAATAGAGCTCGCCAAAGATTGGGCGAAATTTCAGAACGCAATTAGGAAGCATAACATTCCTTTCAATGATATTTGAATAAACAGATTTTGTAGTAAGAGATGAGATAGACAATGCACTACCATCAGAGGACCGCAGAATAGCAAAAGTTTTCAATTGAACTGAGAAATGGCCACCGACGTATGCCCAAGCATCTAAAAGTGAGGCATAAAAATCCGGTAGTAAATCAGAAGGATAATATGCAGGATATGAAAGAACAGAACGTAAATCATCACCAAATACTTTCTCCACAAAAAAGGAGAAGAAAGCACACCATTTCGATGGGGACAGGGCCCACCGCTTTATCCACTGACAATGAAGTGCGCGCACCTTTGATTGTATATCAATTAAACCAAACCCACCTTGAGTGGTGGATTGGAAAAGAACGTTTTGTGACACCAAATGCTTTTTCCCCGACCAAAAAAAATCCAAAGTACACTTGGAAACTTGCGCCAAGACCCAGTTTGGCATGGCTAGTACTGAGACACAAAACAATAGACCTGCCATGCCAAGTGCATTCAGGACAAGAGCCTTACCAGAATAGGAAAGATTACGATGTTTCCAAGAATCTAGTACACTAGAAAGTTTGTTTAAGCGACCATCCCAATTTGGATGAGAGACATCATCATTTCCTAAACATGTGCCAAGACAAGGAATACTGTCTGAAGACCACTGCAAGTCAATGGGAGGATCACTACGACCTCTCCAAGAGCCTGCCCAAAGCCCTTTAGATTTCTCTTTATTAATCTTAGCCCCAGATGCCTTTTCATATTCCTCATAGATGGAGAAGACAGTGAATATTTCATCGTCATCTGTACATAACAGGGTCGTGTCATCAGCGTATTGGGAAATAAGTGCTGGTTCATAATCAGGGTGCGGAAGAACCAAACCTCTTAAATAGATTGACGCACGGATACGACACGCTAAAGATTCGGCAATCAGTACGTAAAGGGGCGCTGACAGTGGACAGCCTTGTCTTACACCCCTCGATAAATTTATAACAGGTGTAAAGAAGCCATTTACCAATACCGAAGACTGAGGTCCAGTATAGAACAAGCGTACCCACGAGCAAAAGGAAGGTCCAAACCCCATGCCTTCAAGGACTCTGAGCATGTAGGACCATTCCACCCTGTCAAAAGCTTTTTCCTGATCCAAAGACAATAAGGCCAGAGGTGAATTAGTTATTTTGCCATACGTAACAGCATCTTGAAGAAGCCTGATGTTTTCACCAATAAATCTGCCAGGTACCGAACAGGTCTGGTCAGGAGATACAACATAAGCGATCACTTTTCGTAGACGGCCCGCGATTGATCTTGAAGCTATCTTGTAGTCTGTACATAATAGGGAGATGGGACGCCAGTTTTTCATCAAAAATCTATCTCCCTTTTTATATGAGAGCGTTATAATCCCTCTCCTCTGAGAAACTGATAGTACACCACACCTAAAGGCATAATTAAGTACAGCTACCAGGTCCTTTCCAATGAGATCCCAAAACTTTAGATAAAATTCTTTGGGAAGACCATCAAAACCAGGCGTTTTACCTGACGGCATCCCCTCAAGAGCCTCAAGACATTCCTTCATGGTCAAAGGACCCTCACACACATCTTTCACTTCTAAAGGAATTCTACGTTCCAAGTTAGAAATAAAATCATCTGCAATGGTTTCATCAGTTTCTTGTGAAGTGAATAAACCCTTGTAAAAAGAGAACCAAGCCTGCCTCAAATTCTCAGGATCAGAAACGTATTGATCATTGCTATCTAGAATAAGATCAATCATTTTGTTGGCCCTATTCTTCTTTCCCATACGGAAGAAAAAGGAAGTGGATCTCTCACCCTCTTCAGTCCATTTGGTACGAGCTCTTATTTCTGCCGCCTTGGCTGCCTCTCGATCAAACAATTCTAATTCATTGAGTACACTATGGTATTGATTTAGAACAGAGAGATCTCCCCCATCTACCAGAACTTTTAATGATCTTGCTTGAGCTTCCAAGGAATGCCTGGATGCCCGTCGTTTGAAAGATAACTTGGAACAAAACCTAGTGGTGGCTTGTTGGATCTTTCTTTTACCTATATCCCACCAAACAAGCAATGACGTACATGACTCTTTCTGAGGTTGCCAGGACTTCCATAAGTCCCTTACGAGCTCCACGTATGCATCATTATCCAAAATACTAACATTGAGTTTCCAAAAATAAGGGCCTCTGGGTGGAACTTCAGGCAATATGAAATCAAGGAAAACAGCAGAGTGATCAGAATGCGGACAAGGTAAAATACTGCACTCAGAAACATGAGGAACAAAACGCAATGGAAGTCCGATCATATCAATGCGGGACGCAGCCATGCCATTAGTACTGATATAAGTAAATTCTTTGGTTCTAGGATGACAGTGGCTCCAAATGTGAATCAAGCGATTTTCATGGAATAAGATGGGAAGGACAGTAACACTGTCATAACTAGCAGGTAGTACAGAATTAAAGGATCGACGATCCAGAATAGGTGTAAAAACCGTATTGAAATCCCCTAAGAGGAGAATGTCAGACGTAGGATCAAGCCTATCATTTACTTGTGTCAAAAAACCATCTCTTTCAGGATTGTGATTGGGAGCATACAGGGAGACGATAGAAACTTTGCAAGAGTCATATTGGACATCTAAATAAGTGAAGCGGCCGAGTACTGTTGATACCCGAGTACTGTTTAAGTACAGAAAAAGGAGAGGCACGCTTTAACAAAATTGCAGTACCACCAGAATGCTTTGTGTTGAAATCTCCAAAAGCTAGATAAGGAGAATTATCAAACCAATTATTGAGTTCTTGTTGTGAAATACAGTGAGTTTCTTGGATGCTCACAATATCAGGCGGGCGAGATAAGGAAGACAGCCAAAAAATTAATGTTGTTCTTTTCACATACTCTCGCAGACCATTTATGTTTATAGTGAGAGCCCTCATTTTAAACAAAAATCAACAAGTATTTATGATAGTTTCAATATTCTGAATAACTGCTTATTAATAAACCATCAATTTCAACATTTTCAATAATCATAACATTATTTGTAACATTATTCATATAACACATGACATTACGTAAACAATTCATACTTCAATACAAATCCTTCAATATATGATTAGAAATATAGATAACTATATAAATACGCTAGAAAAATTAGGGTTTCTTTTTAGAACGTTGAGTAATAACCTCCTTTGGATCCACAGATCTTTTGAGGTTACGTAAATTAGTAAAGCAAATGTCCATCCCTTCAGCAGGTTTTTCCTTCGTCGTGTTTTGTTTGACCATATGACTAAATGAAGGAGAGGACAAAGATGTTCCCAAGGAAATTGAAGAGTTAGAATCACACGACAGAGATAGTACTTCAACATTTTGAAGAGAATCCTGAGAAGAAGGATTAGGAAAAAGCGGTTGCGAAGAAATAACTTCTGAGGAGGAATCCTTTTGCAAAGAAGAACGCAAATCTGTAGGTTCCTGTACAACTTCAGTGATCACACCTGACTGAGATATATTTTCTGTCAACTCTTGAGACTCCTCTGGGAGAGAAAGGGCAGGATGTTGCGGAAAGTCCTGTCCTTCAGGACGATCTATAGCGTAACGAGGGGGTTCAATAAGATCCTTCGAGCAAGCATAAGAATGGTGACCTTGCGCACCACAGCGGTTGCAGACACCTTTTAGGGGACATCTTGTATTTGAATGTCCCCACCAGTTGCATGAGAAACAACATAATGGCTGACTACGGTATCTAATATGAGCAATAAACGGGTCCAAAAGAACACTCGTAGGAATATGCTCATTTAATGTCACAAAAAGCCGTCTATCTCCAGTTTCAAAGCCAAATTTGTCTAAATTTCTCACCACTTGATTTACGCTCCCATATTTTTCAAAGTATTCCTTGATGTCGTCATCCTCCACCTCACAAGGGAGGTTTGAAACCGTCACAACTTGTTGAGGTGATTCAACCCCATTGAAAAAGCAAAAACAGCCCCTAATATAGATTCCTTTCGTAAATAACTGTTCCCTTTGTCTATGAGATTCCTCCTTAAACGTTACTCTACAAGAATAACCTGTATTAGACACCTGAACACATTTTATGGCAGTACGCAATTCGTTTCCAAGAACTTTTCCAATGGCCGCAATAATTTCATCCCTAGTGACCGGCTGTCTAAGCCTCTGTAATTGACGTGGAAGCCCTAATTCTAATGTATTTGGCCTATGTACAGAGAACATATTTGACCAAAAAATAATATACCAAAAATATTAATAATCAGTGCCCTTGAAGGAAATATTCCTAGGTTGTCGAAGTAGGACAAACCTAGGGAATAATCCAACAGGGGGAGGAGGATACAACTCCAGCTCTTGACTTCAGAAATCTTGATTCTTGAGTCTTGAGAATCTTGAGCCTTGAATCTTGAACTGTGAATCTCAGATCTTGGACTTGAATTTCTACACCGACTTGTAAAGAAAAACTTCACCAACTGTCGGCAATCGTGAGCTTACTTGCAAAAGATGATTAACCTCTTGCTATGATTAGCACTGTGTGCCGAGTCTGTCTGGTGGCTACCTTCCTAATGCTTCCTTAGTCCGTGTGGGAGATGTTTTGAAATCTTACTAGGAAAAATAGACATGCGCAAAAGCTAACAATCGATTTTGGATCTTTTATCATTATAAACCGTAACCTCGAACCGACATGAAGAACGAACGAAGCCTATCGGGAGTGACGTTACAGGTCATTGAACCAAGACTATCTATGGCAGTGAACATCTAGTTAGCTACTCCGTGTTATTTTGGATTTTCATTCGTACTTTGAGGTAAGTATTTTCGTTTCTCTTCCAGGAAAACAACAGGGTGAAGTGTACTCTGCTAGAGGCACATTCTATAAAATATTAGAAAAGTTCACCCGAATGACCTCGTAGAGGCGTTCACATAGAACCACGTGGCGACGCCATGTAAACCTTATTTATGGGTCATTCTGACATTTATTTCGTTCTCTGTTAGATTATGTCTGGCAATGAAGCTGGTGACACCGCAGAGGGCACAAATGCACAAATAAACAAAGCTATTTTGGACAGTATTGAGCGCCTAAATGTAAATATGGCTCAATTAAGCGACCATATGTACGGCCGAGACGAGGAGCTCGAAGAACCCGACGACAGAGAGAGCGAAATTTACGAACCTGATGATGTTGTTTCGTTTATAAGCATCCAACAAGACTTGTATACGATAGCGAAGACTAACGACAACGTTAAGATAAGCGAAGATGTCGATAAAGGTTCGCCCCATGTAAGGGAATCCGGAATTCGGAATCCGGAATCCGGAATCCACGAAATTTTAGGCTTTGGAGTCCGGAATCCAGCACTCTGGAATCCGGAATCCACCCTTTTGAAATCCGGAATCCGCTACTTTGAAATTCAAAGTATGCACTCAAATGCTATCGCCTCGACCTAAACTGAACCGATGTAGCCCCTCCCCCACTGAGTACTATCTCGACCAAGGATATCTATCATCATATGCTGATTTAATTGATAGACAATTCTACTTATACTGGCAAGTATATCAAATATAATTTTCAGAGAAAGTATCTGAAAATTAACGATATGGTATCCGGAATCCGCAATACAAAAGTTTTGGAATCCGGAATCCAGACCCTTGTAATCCGTAATCCAGAGTCTCGGAATCCGGAATCCAGCGCTTGGAATCCGGAATCCAGCATAAGTCCGGATTCCCTTACATGGGGCGAAAAGGTGGTGTGTTGTCCAACCAGTTGGAACTAGACCTTGAGACTAAAGCACCGAAGGTCAACGATGAAATTGCTGGTGTGGTAAACAAACTTCATCTGCACAGAGACACAGCACGCCGGAAAATGTTAAAGTTCGCTTACCGAAGAGTGAAAATAGTATCTGGACTCAGTTGCCCACTCGTACTCGAGCAACTGATGCAAAATTGCAAACTTCACAACAGATACTGTTAGACACCATTAACTGTCAATTGAAAGTGACGAATAAATTGCTAAATTCCAAAACGTCGAAGGATTTGTTGACCTCCACCTTAGATGGGTTAACACTGGCTATGACTGCCAACTACGAGATCAATCAAAGACGTCGAGATGCGATTAGACCGCAGTTCAAGATAGAATTCGCCAAAGGGTTATGCAGTTCTACTAACCCTGTCGACGAGTTCCTCTTTGGAGGGGACACTTCAAAACGAGGGAAGGAAATTGCAGATTTGCAAAGGAGCAAAGTGTGCAAAGGACAGCCCACTTATACAAGTACTCGTAGGCTATCGAGGTTATCGCAGAGGTCGAGGCAGATCAGGGGCACGTACCTCGACATATACGTCGCAGAAGAGTTATCAACAATCTGATAAGAAGCCATCTAAGGCATCAAATTGGTATGTAAATAATTCAAAGCTATCATTTATTATCAATGATCAACAACCCTTTTTGCTGGCAGAACAAACCAGTATTTTTCTGAGTGGGTAAAACTAACAACAGACCCGGAGTTCCTAGATATTGTGAAGCATTGTCACATTGAATTTACTGAGGATCCATGTTTGTTCAGTATCCATGGCCAGAGGAATTTTAATGCCCAAGAATCTAATATTATAAATAACGAGGTTCACAAGTTGCTCGATTTAGGGGTGGTTAGCCTCTCTAGTTATGAGCAGGGCGAATGTTTATCCCCTATTTTTGTCACTCCTAAACGAGATGGATCCTATAGGTTAATTTTTATTTTAAAAATTGCAATCAAGCTGTCCTCTATAGGCACTTCAAAATGGATAATTTAAATTCTGTTATTAGTATGATTTCTCCAGGGGCCTACTTTGCTTCTTTAGATTTGAAACATGCTTATTATACAATTCCTATTGCTGTGGAACAAAGAAAGTTTTTGAAGTTTCTTTGGCTTGGTAAATTATATGAATTAAATGCTTTGCCCACGGGGTTGTCCAGCTCTCCTAGAATTTTCACCAAGGTCATGAAACCCCCACTAGCCTATTTAAGACAGAAAGGATGTACTATTGCAGGATATATCGATGATTTCTTCATTCAAGGGAATGATGCCCAGGATTGTTGTTCAAACCTAGGAGAAGCAGTGTGCCTTCTTCTCCGCCTGGGTTTTTATGTCCATCCTGAAAAGTCTGTACTTATTCCTTCGCAGTCATTGACATTCTTAGGTTTTATTTTGAATTCAGTGTCAATGACTGTTTCTTTAACTTGGGAAAAGAAGGAAGAAATAAAATCTCTATGTACAGATGTATTGGAGGGAGTTTTCTTTCCAATTCGCTTTTTGCATCAGTACTGAACCACCGTTTATCACGTTATGTTTTCATGTTTCATCCTTTAGTAGATCATGGAAAGGTGAAAGGTTTTATGCTTTCCCGCCCTTTAGCTTGATTCCTCGCTGCTTAAACAAGGTGATGAGCGAGCAAGCGGAAGGATTGCTAGTGGTGCCAGCCTAGCCCACTCAGACGTGGTTCACCAAAATCTTTCAGATGCTAACCAGCCAACCGGTAGTGATGGTGTGGAAGAGAGGGTCCCATCTGTTAGTTCACCCATCAGGCCCAAAGACGCACAGCATGCGAGGTTGCTTGACGCTGATGGCGTGACCAATATCAGGGAATACTACCAAAAGCAGGGCTTTTCTGGACACGTTACCGATGTACTCGTCAACTCATGGAGACCTACCACTCAGAAGCAGTACACAGTCTATATTAAAAAATGGACTCTATTCTGTAGTGCAAGGAAATTTGATCCATTTTCACCCAATTTAAATGAGGTGTTGGAGTTCTTGCATACATTACTTAGTTTATCCTACTCTGCCTTAAATACTGCTAGGTCAGCTTTGTCTTGTATTGTGATGATTGACAAAACACCCGTAGGCCAGCACCCAGTGGTTTGCCGTTTTCTTAAAGGGGCCTTTGAACAAAAACCCCCTTCTACTAAATATTATGGCATTTGGGATGTCAACCAAGTCTTGCTCTACTTGAAGGCTTTCTCACCTAATAAGGGTCTGTCACTTAAAGAGCTTACTTATAAGTTAGCTACTCTTTTGGCTTTAGTAACCATCCAAAGGAAACAAACATTATTGCAGCTTTATATTAATAATGAGTATTTAAGGAAATCTAAAGATGAATACATTTTCATCCTTAGTAAGCATGTGAAGCAAAGTAGGCCTAATTACCCGGTTTCACCAGTTATAATACCTAAGTATACTCCTAATATAGATATTTGTCCTTTTTTATGTTTAGAGGAATATATTGAAAGAACAAAGGAGCTAAGACAGGATAATGTTTTGTTTATTTCTACTATTAAACCCTATAAATCTGTGGGAGCACAGACAATGTCCAGATGGATAAAGACAGTTCTAGAAGGGGCGTCCTCGTTTCTCCTCTTTATAACTCTATTGTTTATGGTCAGCAACCGACTTTGTGTTGAAGAAATGACCTGTGACGTCACTCCCAATAGGCTTTGTTCGTTCTTCATGTCAGTCCTCGGTTACTACTCTTTATGAGATAGAATTCAAGTCAAACTTCAACTTACAGGTAAGTCTCGTTTAACTCTCTAATTCATTACTATCATTACTTTACTCAATTAAAGAGTTCAATGTTATGCGACACTTTTAGCGTTACGCACAGTGTTCCCATGCGATGCCCAAGAAAACTGAGTTGCATAGTTTACCACAGTCTATACCCATGGTGCTCCGCTCGCTACTAATTGCGCTATCATTACTATACTCAATTAAAGGGTTCAATGTTAAACAAATGTTTTAGCAATATCACTAGAGAGGATGTTCAAATATACAAATGGGACGATCTGTATTAGAGGCCGTAATAATGAAAAGAGATGGGTTGTTAAAAGGTAAGAACTTCGAACACATACTTAATAGAACGTTTAACAGCAAGGACCCAATGGATTATTTGTTTTTATTGTTTAGCGATAACATTGTACCAAAAAAAATTCCCACACCGGGAATCGAACCCGGGCCACGGCGGTGAGAGCGCCGGATCCTAACCACTAGACCATGTGGGAATTTGATTTATGTTTTAATGAAAAACGTTCTTACTCCTTTTCCATGCTATGAACCAGGGTCCAGTTGTAGGAAGGGTTCATAGCGCTATTGGATAAATCTTATCCAGCGGATAAATTCCTTATTCGATAACAGCATCGACCTAACCACTGGATAAGATTTATCCATCTGATAGCACTATCCACCACTTGTACAACCGGACCCAGAGATGAAAAAAAAGATGTAGCAAAAAGAGCTTGAAATTGTCTATTCTTATTCTCTTGGCAGATTCTCATAGTTTTCCCCTTAATTGTGATTCGTAAATGTAAATATTTTTTTTTAATAGCCATACTTTTTCACAACGTCTACAATTGGGCGCTCAGTCGTAGTTTACTAGACCAGTCCTTCAACATTGCATCAAATATTATATCACAAAAATATCTTGAAAAACAAATCTCCTAGTTCAATTACACGGATAAGCTAAAAAGGCAACCATTTGAAAAGTAGAAAAATTAACACAAAATTAGTAAGTTTGGAGAATCCTCGTTGTTATGATTTTCACATGTTAGTTACGCTATTATGACGATATATTATATAAATGTTTTAGAGATTTGACTCGAAAAGATGGCCAAATATGTAGATGGAACTATTTGTAGCTGGTAAATAAAAACATAACATCGATTTTTAAAAGGAAAGACCTTACAGAACTTTGAACGTATCTCTGCTTAGTACAAACACCTGCTATAGTCGAGTACACTTCGTCACAAACGAGAATTTTTTCCACACACATTTTTGTTCTCAGTTTTGACTACGCTTGTTTTTATTTCCTCTCGATAACACTGTACTTCGAGCCATCGTCGTTAGAGATGATAATAAATGACTTTGTTACTCCCGCCATTTCCTCATTCCCATTCTTCATGACACCTGCTTTGCTTGGCCGTTTTCTTGCATCATTATATGCCCCACATTTCACAGCTTTCTTTTCTGAAGAGTTTATCGTATCACAACTCCTACTCGAAGAGCGAGCTTCACAGGTTTTGATGCCCAGTCTTTGTTTCTTTGGATTGTGATTCTTTCTTTCCGTCTCGTCTCCCTTCGGCAAACTAGTATTTTCCTTTTCAAGTGCTTTTGGTCTGGAATTGAATGAAATGTTCTTGAATGGTGAAGAATACGTCTGGCTGCATTTTGCTTGACATCCTTGTTTAACCATGTCCTTATGAACTAGTTTTTCATATTCCCGGATTTCCCGAGTAAAGTCCAGTACTGTGATAACAGGCATCTGTGAGGCAAATAAACATCAAAACGTTACAAATATAATATTCAGCTAGCACTGGTTTCTCGCCCTATCATTTGTATTTTATGTATGTTATTAAGCAGTAGTTCAAAGTCAAGTTCCTCATTAACACTTCTAATTTTACCGCGTAGCAGAATCGTGTTCTAATTAATGCATGTATGTAGTTTTAGTAGCGATTGTACTTGTGTTATTAAGTAGTAGTTCAAAGTCAAGTTCCTCATTAACACTTCTAATTCTATCCCATAGCAGAATCGTGTTCTAATTCATGCATGTATGTAATTTTAGTAGCGATTGAGATATAAATATGATATCAGGTGTTTCTCGGCAGGGCCCGGTTGTACGAAGGGTGGATACCGCTATGCGGCGGATAAATCTTATTAGACAACAGCATCAATTTATCCACTGGATAAGGATTTGTCCGTCCGCGTCGAATACCAATATCCACACTTCGTACAACCGGATCCAGGTGAAAAGAATAGACTCAACTGGGTAATCATACTAAAATGGTTGAGTTTAAAACCCCAGAATAATTATCCCATTATCACATGATTTAAGCATCCTATAAAAATCCTATCTCTTCTGCAACTCAATTTTTTCCCACGTTCTTTCTCTATAAGCTCTCGTTATTCATTTTTTCTCTACTAAATGAATCATTTCAATCATGATCAGCCTGACTCAGACCTTGAAGGCTTTCAACAGATAAACAAAATATATACCAATTTGAATAATTTCTGTTCTTACATGTCTTACATGTTTTACACGCTTTTGTATTTATTTCATCGCTAACGCGAGGCTAGGTCCAGAGCAATAGTTATTCAAATTGTTCGCCATATTACATTAAATAGACGATTCTTCAACTATTTGATCTATATTTATTTTTCAATAGCTTTGGGGCTAAGGCTGCGTTCATAATGTATGGCAGAGGGGTGGGGGGCAGGTAAAAATTTGAAATGTCCAGAATAATTCTTAACACCCCCTTTAAAGTCATGCAAAAATATACGATCCCCCCTAAGCAAGGCTTGTAGCTTCTTCCAAAAATTGTGCATCCCCCCATTTTTCTGATAAATATTTGCCCCTTTTTCCTACCAACATTTCCTTATCCGCCCTCTCCCCTCTGCCATACATTTTGAACGCAGCCTTAGAGCCCATGTTCAGAGAATATTACTATTTATGAATATTATGACACCAACCTACAAGACAACGCTAGATTTTTTTGACATTGAATATACCAAACGTTTTGTTATTAGGGTTCGAATTAAAAATTCTCCATATTTGAAATTTGATTTACTAGAAGAGCTAAAAATGCCAAAAAAAGACCGTGTCGAAGTCTCTCTTTGTTAGTTTGAAATTTTCGATAATATATAGATGCTTTTCACGGCATCCATGTTGGAGAAACAAAAGAATTGTTGGAGGAACAAAAGAATTGTCAATGAATTCTTTTGTTATATCCTCCAGCATGGCCACCGTGTCCTTTGTCATTTAATTCTCTTGGGAATGGTTGAAAACCATCAATAGATCAGTTAATAGAGATATTCCTGTATTGGGACAAATTTCGCAAAGTTCAAAATCGCAAAAAACGAAACCCAGCACGGACTAAAAGTTGCGAGACAAGTTGCAAAGAGTGTCTACACGGTGCAACGAAGAAGCAATCGTTGCCAAAAGTAGAAGCGAATTATTTATACTTTTCGCAACGATTGCTGCAACTTGTCTCAAAATTTTTCAAATCGCGCTGTAGGTTACACGCTGCAATGCTCTATGCAACTTGTCTCGCAACGCCTTTGACAAGTTACAGAGAAAATTGCTTCGTGTAATCGCGCCTTGACACGGTTCCTTATGTCAGCTTAAAGTGCAAATGAACCCTTCGACAATGCTCTCAGTACTGATTCTACATGAAGTAAATAGTTGAATGGTAAAATATTTCTTGATTTGAGTGATGCGTTTCTAAGTTATGAAGGTTTATACTTCCAATATGCTAATGAGTGTGACGTCTATTAAGGCTTAATTAAATGTACAAAATCGAACTGGTTCATAGAAACAGTATTTAAAAAGCATCATTATTTTACTCATGGTTTACATGAAACTATTTAAATTTTTTTTTTTTTTATTTTATTTTTTTTTTCCAAAATGGCCAGTATTTAGTATTACTAGTTACAACAAAAACACTCAAATGGATGCTTTTCACGGCGGCCATGTTGGAGGAACTTAACAAAAGATTTGTCAATGAATTCTTTTGTTATATCCTCCAACATGGCCGCCGTGTCTTTTGTTATTTAATTCTCTTGGGAATGGTTGAAAACCGTGAATACCATACCTGACGTCATCACTTTAACATTTTTGTATGTAACTGCCTAATTTCACGTTATCAAGAGAAAATATTTCAATCCAAGCAGGGTGGGCTACTCGAAAGCATTAGGAAACCTATTGTTATTTCCTCCAATTATTTGACCTGCTTTCCGAAGTGTTCAGTGTAATGGGTTTATATTTCTTGCATTTGAACTTACACCAGTCCTCGCTGAAATATATAATACATCATTATGTGAGGAATACCTCAAGCGATCTAATGTCTTTTCTTTCACGCACCCAGACCCTTCTCAACTTTTTTACCTACAGATAGTCCCATCTATATTTGGCTATCCTCTTAAGTATTTTTCTAAAACATTTATATAACGATTTAGCTCTTTAATTATAGTAACTTTATGATAGCGTAATAACATTTACAACTTACAACAACATAAATGGGGATTAGCTCAAATGGCAGATAAAAAAGAGTAAATGAGAATAAAGAAAACACGTAATGGGGGGAAAAATTGTAAAACAGAGCAAGGTTTATTATATGTGGGTAGTTATTTTACTAGTTATCTGGGCAAAGCAAAACAACGAAAGAAAGAATGCGAATGATAATAGTTGTTGTTCTGCTCTACAATGTTGGTTGCTTTTCTCACAGCTCATCAGCAGAGTGGCGCAGTGGAAGCGTGCTGGGACCATAACCTAGAAATCGAAACCTTGCGCTGCTATTGTTATAGTGCGTTATTTTTTTTACATTTTTTCCTTACTTCCTTCTTTCAAACCTACACTTCAACTATTTTTACTCATGTTGATGGTGGCGAATTCGTTTTATATAATGGTAAGAAAAGAGCTGAAACTTTGATATTACCGTCAAATGCTACACGCGTCAGAAAAGAGCGGGAAAATGGGATTCCTTCTACTGGAAGACCGAGTTTTACGGAACTTTCCGATCAGAATAACAAATGCCATTTGTTTTCCAACTTTCTATGTTTCCGGTCTATTTTTCCAAAGGCTTTAGTCAAATCTAGATCAGTGGTCTATCATCAATGTTGCGTTGTGATTGCATGAACGTATACCAGGCTATAAGTTATAACCTAATAGTAGCGAAAAAGTGCCGGCTTTGAAAAAAACACACATTAAATTTAACTTTAATAACAAAACTTGGTAGCATCTATGTATTTGACAGACTAGCTGGATGTGACTAAAACAATGGCCTATGAGTCAATAGCCCATTCGGGCTCGAGGATTTTTCGGGCTCGACTATGAGATGCTGCCAAGAGAATAAGATTAGACAATTTCAAGCTCTTTTTGCTATATCGTTTTCTTCACCTCTGGGTCCGGTTGTACGAAGGGTGGATAGTGCTATTAGATGGATAAATCTTATCCAGTGGATAAGTCGATAGGGTTATCGAATGAGGAATTTATCCGCTGGATAAAATTTATCCAAAAGCGCTATGAACCCTTTCTACAACTGGACCCTGGTTCATAGCATGGAAAAGGAGTAAGAACGTTTTTCATTAAAACATAAATCAAATTCCCACATGGTCTAGTGGTTAGGATCCGGCGCTCTCACCGCCGTGGCCCGGGTTCGATTCCCGGTGTGGGAAAAACGTTTTTGGTACAATGTTATCGCTAAGCAATACAAACAAATAATCCATTGGGTCCTTGCTGCTCAACGTTCTGTTTAGTAAGTGTTCGAAGTTCTTACCTTTTAACAACCCATCTCTTTTCATTTTTACGACCTCTACTACAGATCGTCCTATTTATATATTTGAAGATCCTCTCTAGTGATATTGCTAAAATATTTGTTTAACATTGAACCCTTGAATTGAATAAAGTAATGATAGAGCAATTAGTAGCGAGCGGAGCACCATAGGTATAGAATGTGGTAAACTATATTCAACTCAGTTTTCTTGGTTATCGCATGGGAACACTGTGCGTAACGACACGGCTTAAAAACGCGTGCGCATGCGCGAAAATCCCTAAAACAAAATGGCGGACGCTATAGCAGTATTCGTGCTTCAAAAACCTGCGACTTTGAATAATTTTTATAGCTTACTGGCAACCAAAATATCTAATTGATCAGTCACAGTGTAATTTAAAAAGTACTTAGAGGGTAGCAGTGATGTTTAGAATGAGGTCAACATGATGGTTATCGAGATACGCTAAATTACTTTTTGGTACAAAAGTCGACAATTGTGAAACAAATTGATGTAGGTCATGTTTACGTTTTAGTCAAAAATAACGTCAGATCAACAGAGATAAGCTTAAAATTATGATATTTTTACTCATTAATATCTGTTGTAAGTAACTGCAAATGGCCATTGAATTTGAAGTTCGGCCGTGCTAGATTTTCCCTTTCAAATTAATAAAATATTTGAAGTTAGACATATTAATAGTACAATCAACTATTGCTTGCTCAACTGGGACAATTATAATCTATATTAGATTTTAACATAAATTTATTTCATTGGAATTCTTCAGATGTAGTTATTAGTACTTGAAAAGTAAAGTTCATTGTGATAAAAGGTATTCGTGGACGAGGAGACACCTGTTTCGAAGAGCTGGTTTAGAGGAGCGCTAAGACTAAGGATAAGCTTTAGTCAATGATGGAATGTTGTGATACGAAGGATAAATATCTTCTTTTTCTTTGGAAATCATTTTTATGTGTCTCTGAACCTCGATCTACCCAAGTTCAAGTCTTTAGTTAAAGGGTACCAAAAACTCGGCGAAGACATTGGAAGATTGTCTTTAAGTTTGTGCAGTACTTTTTTCTACAGAATATCAAAACTGACTTTTTTTGTTCTGGTGTTTTGTTTTGTTTTTTTGTTTTTTTTGTTTTTTTTTTTGTTTTTTTTGTTTTTTTGTTTTTTTTTGTTTTGTTTTTTATCTAACTCTAAAGTTTGTTTATTGAATTATTTTTGAGTGACATACTAGATCTGAATTGTCACAAATTATTAATAGTGAAATTTTTTCCTGGTTCTGCCAATCTTGTTGATTCAAAAACTAGGTTTGTGTTTACCAATTTTCATAATAAAACTTTTCACTGACACAAGCTTTTCAATATGAAACTATTTCAGCCCTTTTTGTATCATTTTTCACAAGTGGGTGCTACTATAGCTTTAACCTAGCTCTCTGCATCTTGTGGGTGTTAGACAGAAGGAATTGTTTCAATAAATGTATATAGAAAAATCATAACCTGAAAGTGGTCATCATTAATTTTGATAAATAGATACAATGGAATAAATAAAATATTTCTTTTTTATATTTTCAAAATATTTTCACAACAAAGGTCTCACCCTTAGTATCACTGATAAGGAACAATTCAGTCCTAGGTTTCGAAATGGAAAACTGATTTAATACAAAGGGAATTAATGATGAACCAATTACCAGGAAGGTATACCCAGAGTGATGTAATCATTTTATGGGTGGGATACAAGCATACTCCTAACAAACATCTAATCATTTAGTACTTTAGTGTATCAAAAAAGTTGAAAATTGAAAGATGGGGTATATATTTATGAAGCAATGTGAGGGGAAAATAACTGCTAGCAAAAAAAGAACATGAAAAACCCCAACATTGTATTTAGGAATTTTTCCAAGGCCTTTTAATTAAAATTTGCAATTGTGTATCATAAGGGTACTTATGGTATATTCCTTTACTCTATTCAAAAAAATTGTATCTTGGTAGATGGAAAATCTATCTACTTTGGTTTTTAAATTTGGTAATATCATAATTCTCAATTCTCAGAAAGGAGAAAATGTATTCTAATTATTTTGATCTATAACAAACAACACAGGCCACTATAGGTGTACTAAATATAAAAGAACCTCCTTGTGCACCATATGGGTGGGTAAAAACAGGGCAAAACTACTGATTAAAACTATCTAGATTGCTATAAAAGTTGACTGATGCAATACACAAAGCAAATATAATGCTGACATCACTTACCTTTACAACCAACAACATGTGATTGAATCAACTAACAAAAACAAGGAATATGATGTTTACATGAAACATTACTCCACTGGGAGGGAATAAGCATTTTGGATGAACCCAAAACAAAGCAAGTGCGAATTATGCCACATGATCATTCATCAACATTGAAATCGAACTGATTCTGCAAAATAGTGTATATAGTGTACATATGTAAATATTAATTACCATTATATAATAGTTTTATAATCATTATTCAATAGCCCTTTTCTTCCCCCCCCCCTTTTTTTTCTCGAAGATATTAGCTTTGTAAGCTACTCTGAAATTCGAGGTTAAATAAAGTTTATGTATGTATGTATGTATGTATGAAAAGAGCTTTCTAGTCAGTATTACAATTGATGAAGAATCTCATTACCTCTAAACTAAACACAGATGTGATAAAGCCAAACATTCTTAATGTTGTTTCACCATGCTTATCTAGAGGAGTACCTGATCATATCAGCACTAACATTAAGTGGAAACAGTTTTAAAAGCTAACTTTTTTGTTTGTAGTTGTTTTAATATTCTCCTGTGCATGACTCAAATGTTTAAAGTCAAAGGAAAAAACATCCTAGCTAAACTGGCTGAAGATATGAGGAAGATCAAACTGAGTACTTTACATTAGAGATTCTCCCATATCTACTTAACATAAATATTAAAAACTTCTTCATTGATATTGTAGAAATATCAAAATTAAATGAAAAAAGTAAGATTGCCATGCAAGCACAAATGAAGTGGCATTTGATTTATTGCTAATATTGAGAATAATAAAAACCCTTTTCCTGAAAAAAATTATAATTTTTCCTGAGGAAAAAATGCTTTTATCAATGGAAGGTTCGCGTCTGCTTTCAAACTAGTTGAATGATAAGTATTCCCATTGTACGTTGTTGTTTTTTCGCCAAAAAAAACCTAAAAGGAAGAATTATCTAGGAATCTAACACACGATATCGAAATTACAGCAACCCAGTTGAACAGATTTAACATAATAATCGGAGTAAAGCATGCTCATCTATAGTTTTGATTACATATTTTCAAATTTAAAGCAATCACGACTATATTTACATTATTATCTTGACAATCGAGCAGCATTTATAGGTCAGAACTTTGGAAAAGACTTAGAATAACGGCGCAATATTTACATTTCTTCGCTGTCTTTTTATTCAAATACATACACTTCGATGACTTGTTTTTGGCCGAATAAGACTAAAAACAATACAATTAACCATTCACATAAGATCAAGATACTCATCTGACTTGTTTTCTTGATCAATTGCGGCATTTAATCCAGATATGTTAGTAAAAAAACTTCGATTTTCGAAAAAAAATAGCGCTCAACAAGAATCCTTTCTCGTCCGCCA
The DNA here is from genome assembly GCA_011057435.1 of Actinia equina. Classification (NCBI taxonomy): domain Eukaryota; kingdom Metazoa; phylum Cnidaria; class Anthozoa; order Actiniaria; family Actiniidae; genus Actinia; species Actinia equina. The sequence continues at coordinate 122,741 of WHPX01000381.1, read as the reverse complement.
TTTTGAACTGACCGCCCGCGCTAAATTCAGCGGAAAACCACACTGCGCATCCTCACTTAATATTTTGAATTAACCAATCACGCGTTTTTAAGCCGTGTCGTGCGTAACGCTAAAAATGTCGCCTGCCGGGTGTACATCGCGTTTCTGATTGGTCGAGCTTTCAAATCACATGTCACTTTTTTTAACGAGCTTTTTATTTTACTTTTTTATTATTATTTTTATTTTTTTATTTTTTTATTTATTATTTATTATTATTTATTTATTTATTATTCATTTTTGTAAAATTGTAAAAACGAAACAAAAAAACATGGAAGAAATCACAGAAAAAAAGAATTCGACACAGTGTGCAGATAGAGGTTAGGTCATTTTCTATTTTGTTTTATTTAGGGTAGATAACATAGCTACAATTACCGGACTAACATGATGAACGAGCGAAAAACAGTTACTTGTTTTGGTTATTGTAGTAATAGTACTCGTAGTTCATACATGTTTTTAAAATAGTCATTCGAAAAAAAACACTAAGTTTAGTAGTATAAGTATATACTTATTTCAAAAACGTTGGTCAACTGAAAAGCTACAAAGCTGAGATCGGCAAGGATTATGGGTAGACATATTTTACACGTTTCAACTGCTTGATAACTAATGAAATACTTGAGATGATCTTTACAGTTTACCGCGTTACATCTTCATCTCCTTCGAGTATCATCAAACTCCAGTTTGTATCAAAAACTTTACTTGTTTAATATGAAATCGTGCTTCCCATGGTCCTCAGCGGTCTTAGCTTCGTAGGTTTTTGGTGACTACCTTTATTGAAATAAGTACATTGCTAAAACATTTGTTTAACATTGAATCCTTTAATCGAGTAAAGTAATGATAGCGCAATTAGTGTTTTTAATTTACAAGAAAAAGGGGGATTAGCTCAAATGGAAGAGCGCTAGCTTTGCATGCGAGAGTTACCGGGATCGATACCCGGATTCTCCAAATTCACAAAACTTTTGCATTAACTGTTCTTAATTCTATTTAAATGCCTAGTTGCCTTTTCAACTTATGTAGCTCATCCATCTACTTTAACTAAAAGGTATTTTTGGAAGCTTTTTGTTGCATGTATAATATTTGATAATATTTGGCCATATTTATTTGTTCTGTTCTACTATGCTGTATGCTTTTATCATTTAGAAATTAGCAGAGTCGCCTTGGAAGCGTACTGAGCCCATAATCCAGAGGCCCAAGGATTAAAACCTTGCTCTGCTAACCACTCTTTTTCATTATATGCTTCCATTTTGTCTTTTCTTCTTTTTTCTCCTTTTAATCATATTTTTTTCGACTACCCTCGTATTCAAGCGCAATCACTGAGGATGAGTTTTAACGGCCAATAAACACAGCTCCTGCGTAATACAGGTCTATTAACGAACTTTATTCTCGTCACATGTTCACTCGTCTACACACTCTCAATCTCGTCGTCTTTGTATGTCCAGCTCGACCCATGACTCTCTCGTTCATGATATCCATCCGTCCAATCCTAACTACTCCTTTTTTGTTTTTACGAAGTTATTAAAAATACTTTAAAACTCCAATCACATCTTTGCTTGTTATTTCACAATTCAGTGCCTTTGTAGCTCAGTGGTTAGAGCACTGGTCTAGTAAACCAGGGGTCGAGAGTTCGAGTCTCTCCAAAGGCTTTTAATTTTATTTTTCAGTACGAGCCCACCCCTTAAAGTGTAAATGAACCCTTCGACAATACCTTCAGTACTGATTCTACATGTAGTAGATAGTATCCTATTTGTATTTTTTCGCATGGAAGTTGCTTTTTATTAGTTTTGGATCCAATTTCTGTTCCCCATGTGCGTGTTTTTATTATTTTACTGTTTGTTCGCATGGGATGTTTGTAGGTTACTAGTTTTCGATAATTTTTCTGTTCCCCATGCGTATGTTTACCGTATGTTTACTATTCTTGCCTAATCTAGGCGTCCTAACTCTAAGCCTAATTCTTCCCAGGGCCAGTCCATGTACTTCCATACGAACGTAGTGGTTTACATTAACACCAGAACTTTGCTTGTTTACTTGAATCATTGATCTCAGTTTTTCATTTGATTCGCCCTCTCTTCCTCCCTTGCAGCGCTCTGGGATGGCAGTCTTGAACAAGAGTCTAATCCCTGCTCGTTATTACTGAGGCTCAAGGCTGTCATCCCCTTAGTCCCTTCCCTAGTACGCAAGTTTTCCTTTCTTTTTCATCGTAGCCTTCTTTCAAAACGCAGGCGCGTCGATTTTTCTTTCCCCGTCTGGGAAAAAACCTCCAGTTTTCGACCTGTTGATGTGAAGTTGAAAAAACTTGGTTGGGTTGACGTCAATGGAAATCCTTGTGAAGCTAAGGGACTCAGTGGATGGCAGCCTGTAATTCCCACATCGCTCCTCCGGGGTTGTGAGTTTTGGGTTATTTTGAGGTTTGGGTGCTTAGAGGGGTTATAAGGACTTTGCAGATTGATTGGGCATCGCCCAGAGGAGGGTGATCAAGTGGCACGTGACCTAATCGACCAATCACAATCATGATCACAGGCAACAAAAAATATCACAAGAATTTCATAGTCGTCGTAAAGAATCATTACTTTCCCATTATATTACTTATCATAACCTCATATTTTTTAATTGTCGCATGGATTAATGGCAGTAATTCCTGTACACCAAGTCTCGTTTCCAGATAAGACATATTTCTATTTTAAATTTATAACATCACGATGGCCATCGCTTTCACACGCTGACACTGAAGGTTGAAATATCGTACATTTTTATCACTTGTCATCTGGTTTTACGATGGATAACATGTCTGTATTTATAGATATTTTGAAGCTTTAATTCCTAATAATCAATAACGTCGAGGTGACCCCCGGTGAACCTCTTACCGTTTCCGAGTTATTCTGAATGTTGTGCATGGTACTATGTCACCTATCAAGCATATCTTGTCAAGGTGGCGGGAATTACCCGCGTACGCTACCATCCTCATTCACATGAAAACAGCACCACTAAATCGTTTCAGACAAGACACATGAAATCGTAATTTTGTTATCATTTTATTTTATTGATTTTTTATTGATTTCATTGGAAAATTTATAAGCAGAATACTGAGAATTGTCAGAATTGCTTACTATCAATCACGTGACTTTTTGGAGTTGACTGGGGGCAAACAAGCGTTTGACTGGGGGGCAACTAGCGGATGCTATGTCAAAACATATTAAAGTAAGTCCTCAAACTATTGTATTTGACTATTTTCACGAAATCAAACCAGAAAACAAGAGATCAAAACAACCTCCAGGATTCTACAAGCCATCAAAAATGAGCTATTACCGGAAGTGACGTCTATTGATAGCAACCTATACTGAGAACTGTCATCGACCCTCACAAGTCAGCCGTTGTTCAAATGCGTTATTTTGTGTGCTGTTCCTTTTTTCATTTTCATTCACAGCATCTGTCTCAAAACTATTTTGAGGAATTGTTCCTCTTTCTGATAACTTAGAACAATTGCAGTTACAATTTCTAATGTCCAACCAAGGCATTTCAGCGTGTGGATCAGACCCCCCGCCCGGGATCAGACCCCTAGTCAGTCAGTGGCGGTAAAGCAGTCAGTCTGATCTTCAATATCATCAAAGTATCAAACAATCAAAACTTTCCTGTTTGAGTCAGTGGAAATATATAAGGGAAAAAATACTGTCATGTTCGCGGAATATAACTATAATAGAAACTAAACTTTTAAATTTACAATGCAAAGTTTATCAGTTTATCATAACCTTTAAAAGAGGTGCGAAATCCATAAACATTCGACTTTAGACTTCAATATCGACCCCAAACAACAAGAACGCTTTATAATTATTCCAAACAAAAAAGTTGCAATGATAAGAAACTCATCTTGACAAGAAATAAATAAAAATGAATGTTGGTAATGAAATGACCGCGCTGAAATTAGCAGCCACCTCAGCAACCAACTCAATATTTCGAAATATTGCCTCGAATGCTGTATCCAGCATTACGAATGGTGTATCCAAAGAAAAGCTTTTGATAAAAATTAAGATGATTGAAAATAGCGCTTCAAACAAGCATTTTATCATAGTACATCAGTTTCTAACTGTTTAAAAATGGTTTTGAGTGTTAACCCAAAACGAAAATTGGGATCAAAACTCATACAAAGGTCTAGTTTTTGGCGCTTTTTGCCATTATTGCTCGTTATTGAAAACAAATTCCTCTTAAGTTTTAGGCTTGAGTCTTTCTTAGTTCCTTTGTGTTTCCCTAAAATTTTGAAAATTAAAGTGAATTTGGCCAAGAAAATCCAACTTAAAGTTTATGCAAATGAACACAGTTTTGTATCAGATTTACAACACTCTTCACGGTCGTGATTTCTGTTGTGTTTTCCTCATGAATTATTAATGAGTTTGATGATAAAATTTAACCATAAATGTAATAATCAAAACCCACCATAAATGCAATAACCCCTCCAGCCATAAATGTAATAACCAAGTATTCCGGAGAGTCAAACAAAGTGTTCAATCAACAAACAACTCTAAGCAGCATTGTTTGAGTGTTTCGTCAAACACAGTGGGTGGGGTCATATAATACGTGATAGCCTGTGTAAACAGCCGTTTTGAATACGGATGGAAGTGCAAGAAACGGCTGTTAACGCAGGCTTGTCACGTGACTGTGGGATTGTTTTGTGACAGAGAGAAAATATGATGTAATAGTCCTAAAATAAATAAGTTAGTTTAAAACTATTATCGAAATTAATGCTATGCACTTTACCGTGGGATTTGTGAGAAAATATTATGTACATCCGTATGATGATGATGGTAATGATGATGACGATGGTGGTGGTTGTGGTGATCATGATAACGATGGTGATAATGGAGATGATAATGAAGGTGGTGATGATAGTGATGATGATAGTGATGATGATGGTGATGGTGATGATATGGTCATGATCTCTTGTGGAGATGGCGATGGCGGTGATAACAAATGTTACATGACGATGATGAAAACGGCTGCTAAAGGCGTCTTTGCATGCTTTCAGTTCGACCCCGTTGAGATTTGCCACTGCTGTGCTTGCGGTGATGATAAGCGATGACGTTTTTTTACAATGATAATTGTAATGATGGCGATAATGACGATAATAATAATTTTATTATTTATATTTATTAGCATTTATCCCTAAATATTTGTTTGAATTATTATTGCTACAATTTTATATTGCTACTATATTATTATTATTATTAATATCGTTTTTTAATTATTATCATCATTATTATTATTATTATTTTTAATGGTTTCTACATAATTATGTAACTCAGCCCATGGGCTGCGATAAAATTTTCAATAATAATCTATCTAAATATGGCTAAATCTAAATGAATAAAGTAACACAAAAAAGTCTTTATTCCTGAACAAGAGTTAGGGTTAGGGTTAGGGTTAGGGTTAGGGTTAGGGTTAGGGTTAGGGTTAGGGTTAGGGTTAGGGTTATGGTTAGGGTTAGGGTTAGGGTTAGGGTTAGGGTTAGGGTAAAGGTTAGGGTTAGGGTTAGGGTTAGGGTTAGGGTTAGGGTTAGTGTTAGGGTTAAAAAGGGGAATGCTGTAAGACATTGACAAATGACTCCAATGTTTTTTTCTTTCCTTACACGTGGTTTATAGCATTGTCAGATACTTCTTCCAGTGAAATTAGTCACATTCTTTGGAGTTTGACATGTTTTTACCCTTCTTTGTTAGGTACCAAGGTACTTGTATAAGTTATTGCTTTTGTTGAAACTAAAAAACATTCAATATAATTAGTAAATAATCACATCGTGGAATGAGCATTAATGATAAAGATCCAAGTTCGATGGTGAGATTTTGGGCATGTGTATTTTTTCAAGTAAGATTTCAAAACACCTCCCGCACGGACTAAGGAAGCATTAGGAAGGTATCCACCAAACAGACTCAGCACACAGTGCTAATCATAGCAAGAGGTTAATCATCTTTTGCAAGTAAGCTCACGATTGCCGATAGTTGGTGAAGTTTTTCTTTACAAGTCGGTGTAGAAATTCAAGTCCAAGATCTGAGATTCACAGTTCAAGATTCAAGGCTCAAGATTCTCAAGACTCAAGAATCAAGATTTCTGAAGTCAAGAGCTGGAGTTGTATCCTCCTCCCCCTGTTGGATTATTCCCTAGGTTTGTCCTACTTCGACAACCTAGGAATATTTCCTTCAAGGGCACTGATTATTAATATTTTTGGTATATTATTTTTTGGTCAAATATGTTCTCTGTACATAGGCCAAATACATTAGAATTAGGGCTTCCACGTCAATTACAGAGGCTTAGACAGCCGGTCACTAGGGATGAAATTATTGCGGCCATTGGAAAAGTTCTTGGAAACGAATTGCGTACTGCCATAAAATGTGTTCAGGTGTCTAATACAGGTTATTCTTGTAGAGTAACGTTTAAGGAGGAATCTCATAGACAAAGGGAACAGTTATTTACGAAAGGAATCTATATTAGGGGCTGTTTTTGCTTTTTCAATGGGGTTGAATCACCTCAACAAGTTGTGACGGTTTCAAACCTCCCTTGTGAGGTGGAGGATGACGACATCAAGGAATACTTTGAAAAATATGGGAGCGTAAATCAAGTGGTGAGAAATTTAGACAAATTTGGCTTTGAAACTGGAGATAGACGGCTTTTTGTGACATTAAATGAGCATATTCCTACGAGTGTTCTTTTGGACCCGTTTATTGCTCATATTAGATACCGTAGTCAGCCATTATGTTGTTTCTCATGCAACTGGTGGGGACATTCAAATACAAGATGTCCCCTAAAAGGTGTCTGCAACCGCTGTGGTGCGCAAGGTCACCATTCTTATGCTTGCTCGAAGGATCTTATTGAACCCCCTCGTTACGCTATAGATCGTCCTGAAGGACAGGACTTTCCGCAACATCCTGCCCTTTCTCTCCCAGAGGAGTCTCAAGAGTTGACAGAAAATATATCTCAGTCAGGTGTGATCACTGAAGTTGTACAGGAACCTACAGATTTGCGTTCTTCTTTGCAAAAGGATTCCTCCTCAGAAGTTATTTCTTCGCAACCGCTTTTTCCTAATCCTTCTTCTCAGGATTCTCTTCAAAATGTTGAAGTACTATCTCTGTCGTGTGATTCTAACTCTTCAATTTCCTTGGGAACATCTTTGTCCTCTCCTTCATTTAGTCATATGGTCAAACAAAACACGACGAAGGAAAAACCTGCTGAAGGGATGGACATTTGCTTTACTAATTTACGTAACCTCAAAAGATCTGTGGATCCAAAGGAGGTTATTACTCAACGTTCTAAAAAGAAACCCTAATTTTTCTAGCGTATTTATATAGTTATCTATATTTCTAATCATATATTGAAGGATTTGTATTGAAGTATGAATTGTTTACGTAATGTCATGTGTTATATGAATAATGTTACAAATAATGTTATGATTATTGAAAATGTTGAAATTGATGGTTTATTAATAAGCAGTTATTCAGAATATTGAAACTATCATAAATACTTGTTGATTTTTGTTTAAAATGAGGGCTCTCACTATAAACATAAATGGTCTGCGAGAGTATGTGAAAAGAACAACATTAATTTTTTGGCTGTCTTCCTTATCTCGCCCGCCTGATATTGTGAGCATCCAAGAAACTCACTGTATTTCACAACAAGAACTCAATAATTGGTTTGATAATTCTCCTTATCTAGCTTTTGGAGATTTCAACACAAAGCATTCTGGTGGTACTGCAATTTTGTTAAAGCGTGCCTCTCCTTTTTCTGTACTTAAACAGTACTCGGGTATCAACAGTACTCGGCCGCTTCACTTATTTAGATGTCCAATATGACTCTTGCAAAGTTTCTATCGTCTCCCTGTATGCTCCCAATCACAATCCTGAAAGAGATGGTTTTTTGACACAAGTAAATGATAGGCTTGATCCTACGTCTGACATTCTCCTCTTAGGGGATTTCAATACGGTTTTTACACCTATTCTGGATCGTCGATCCTTTAATTCTGTACTACCTGCTAGTTATGACAGTGTTACTGTCCTTCCCATCTTATTCCATGAAAATCGCTTGATTCACATTTGGAGCCACTGTCATCCTAGAACCAAAGAATTTACTTATATCAGTACTAATGGCATGGCTGCGTCCCGCATTGATATGATCGGACTTCCATTGCGTTTTGTTCCTCATGTTTCTGAGTGCAGTATTTTACCTTGTCCGCATTCTGATCACTCTGCTGTTTTCCTTGATTTCATATTGCCTGAAGTTCCACCCAGAGGCCCTTATTTTTGGAAACTCAATGTTAGTATTTTGGATAATGATGCATACGTGGAGCTCGTAAGGGACTTATGGAAGTCCTGGCAACCTCAGAAAGAGTCATGTACGTCATTGCTTGTTTGGTGGGATATAGGTAAAAGAAAGATCCAACAAGCCACCACTAGGTTTTGTTCCAAGTTATCTTTCAAACGACGGGCATCCAGGCATTCCTTGGAAGCTCAAGCAAGATCATTAAAAGTTCTGGTAGATGGGGGAGATCTCTCTGTTCTAAATCAATACCATAGTGTACTCAATGAATTAGAATTGTTTGATCGAGAGGCAGCCAAGGCGGCAGAAATAAGAGCTCGTACCAAATGGACTGAAGAGGGTGAGAGATCCACTTCCTTTTTCTTCCGTATGGGAAAGAAGAATAGGGCCAACAAAATGATTGATCTTATTCTAGATAGCAATGATCAATACGTTTCTGATCCTGAGAATTTGAGGCAGGCTTGGTTCTCTTTTACAAGGGTTTATTCACTTCACAAGAAACTGATGAAACCATTGCAGATGATTTTATTTCTAACTTGGAACGTAGAATTCCTTTAGAAGTGAAAGATGTGTGTGAGGGTCCTTTGACCATGAAGGAATGTCTTGAGGCTCTTGAGGGGATGCCGTCAGGTAAAACGCCTGGTTTTGATGGTCTTCCCAAAGAATTTTATCTAAAGTTTTGGGATCTCATTGGAAAGGACCTGGTAGCTGTACTTAATTATGCCTTTAGGTGTGGTGTACTATCAGTTTCTCAGAGGAGAGGGATTATAACGCTCTCATATAAAAAGGGAGATAGATTTTTGATGAAAAACTGGCGTCCCATCTCCCTATTATGTACAGACTACAAGATAGCTTCAAGATCAATCGCGGGCCGTCTACGAAAAGTGATCGCTTATGTTGTATCTCCTGACCAGACCTGTTCGGTACCTGGCAGATTTATTGGTGAAAACATCAGGCTTCTTCAAGATGCTGTTACGTATGGCAAAATAACTAATTCACCTCTGGCCTTATTGTCTTTGGATCAGGAAAAAGCTTTTGACAGGGTGGAATGGTCCTACATGCTCAGAGTCCTTGAAGGCATGGGGTTTGGACCTTCCTTTTGCTCGTGGGTACGCTTGTTCTATACTGGACCTCAGTCTTCGGTATTGGTAAATGGCTTCTTTACACCTGTTATAAATTTATCGAGGGGTGTAAGACAAGGCTGTCCACTGTCAGCGCCCCTTTACGTACTGATTGCCGAATCTTTAGCGTGTCGTATCCGTGCGTCAATCTATTTAAGAGGTTTGGTTCTTCCGCACCCTGATTATGAACCAGCACTTATTTCCCAATACGCTGATGACACGACCCTGTTATGTACAGATGACGATGAAATATTCACTGTCTTCTCCATCTATGAGGAATATGAAAAGGCATCTGGGGCTAAGATTAATAAAGAGAAATCTAAAGGGCTTTGGGCAGGCTCTTGGAGAGGTCGTAGTGATCCTCCCATTGACTTGCAGTGGTCTTCAGACAGTATTCCTTGTCTTGGCACATGTTTAGGAAATGATGATGTCTCTCATCCAAATTGGGATGGTCGCTTAAACAAACTTTCTAGTGTACTAGATTCTTGGAAACATCGTAATCTTTCCTATTCTGGTAAGGCTCTTGTCCTGAATGCACTTGGCATGGCAGGTCTATTGTTTTGTGTCTCAGTACTAGCCATGCCAAACTGGGTCTTGGCGCAAGTTTCCAAGTGTACTTTGGATTTTTTTTTGGTCGGGGAAAAAGCATTTGGTGTCACAAAACGTTCTTTTCCAATCCACCACTCAAGGTGGGTTTGGTTTAATTGATATACAATCAAAGGTGCGCGCACTTCATTGTCAGTGGATAAAGCGGTGGGCCCTGTCCCCATCGAAATGGTGTGCTTTCTTCTCCTTTTTTGTGGAGAAAGTATTTGGTGATGATTTACGTTCTGTTCTTTCATATCCTGCATATTATCCTTCTGATTTACTACCGGATTTTTATGCCTCACTTTTAGATGCTTGGGCATACGTCGGTGGCCATTTCTCAGTTCAATTGAAAACTTTTGCTATTCTGCGGTCCTCTGATGGTAGTGCATTGTCTATCTCATCTCTTACTACAAAATCTGTTTATTCAAATATCATTGAAAGGAATGTTATGCTTCCTAATTGCGTTCTGAAATTTCGCCCAATCTTTGGCGAGCTCTATTGGACAGACACATGGTCACAAGTGAACATTATGCCTTTGGATCGTCAAGTTCGTGATCTATCGTGGAAGATTTGCCATGGAGTGCTCTATACCTGTGATCGACTTGTCAAGTTTGGTATGAACATTGCTGATCCTTCATGCTTTTGTGGACATCCTTTGGAAACTCCAGTTCATTTATTCTTTGAATGTAACCTCATGCAAGAACTGTTACTATGGGCTCAGACCTTATTTCTGCGTGTTACTCCCTTGTCGCCATCCCTTCAATCTCGTCATATGCTATTTGGATATGACAATCATGAACGGCAGATTATTCCACCTGTTTTTTCCTATTTTCTTAATCTGTTGAAGTACTTTGTGTGGTTGGCTAGGAATGAGTATTGCTTTGAAGGTACTCTCCCTGTTGCCTCTGTGGTTAAAGCAAAGGTTGTGAAACGACTTAATATCCATCTGCTCTGTTACTCTAAACGTTCGGTTAGTCGAAAATCAAGGCGTTTTTTTCAACAGATCCTGGAATGTTTTGGGAAAGTTTTCTCCGGATATTACTGTTATAACCTGGTCAGCCTAAAAGTAGTTTTCTTTGTCTTCTTTTCACTTGTACTTGTGTAACGTTTATGCAAGGGAAAACGTTGTGTTCGCTTGAATAAACCTATGAAGTGTTTTGATGAGTATAATCCTAGGTAGACCAGGATGATACTCTATATGTAAATGATGTTTTGATTATCTTTTTGTATTAGTGTTTATTGTAGTAATCTGTAGTGTGTAGGTCTACATGGGGGGCGGGGCTCATTACCCCGGCGTGTCTCTGGCGTCCATGTAGGACCCCCCCCTTGCTAAAGACCACCATGCTGTCCCTTTTGCACATTTTGGGACACTGGTGCGAAGCTAAAACAAAAAGGGGTTAATCATCTACGGTCTAGGGGCCGACTAACCTCTCCCTTAGGCTTCGGCCGAGTTTCCTGATTAGTCACTGGATAGCGGTGTCGGGGCCGAAATCTCCGGCGTAGCCGTAAATGCTTCGCGCTGCCATACTGCGCTTCAGCACTCGATGTTCGGAGGTATGGTCCTACTCAATCAATAAAGAACAAAAAAAATTTCAGCAAAAAAACTTTCTTTAAAAAAACTGAAAAGTTCCTAACTCTGGTATACCTGTCCTACAGACAACCCATCGACATCTCCAAGTGTCTACTCGATCTCGCTACACCAAGTATACAATCTGCTTAACGTCAATTTGTTGAAATTGCTTAACCCTAATTATGGTCATGGCTCCGTCCATCGTACTACCAAAACAAATCCAAAGTCTGAAATGGTCTGGTTTAGGTGGCACTAATAAAATGTGGATTCTCAATTGGAAGAGACCGAGTTTTGCGGAACTTTCCGATCAGAATAACACATACCATTTGTTTTCCAACTTTCATTATTTCCGGTCAATTTTTCCAAAGGCTTTAGTCAAATCCAGATCAGTGGTCTATCATCAATGCTGCGTTGTGATTGGATGATCGCATACCAGGCTATAAGTTATAACCTAACAGTAGCGATAAAGTGCCGGCTTTGAAAACCAAAACATTGAATTTTACTTTAGTATCAAAACTAGCATCTATGTAGCATCTATATATTTGACAGACTAGCTGGATGTGACTAAAACAATGTCCTATAAGTCAATAGCTCACACCCTAAAACCCCTTACATTATATAGTACTAATTAGTACTATTTCATACAGAAGCCTTTGTTTTCTATTGTTTAATTATCACTATTTAGTGCTAAAAATTTATTATTTGTTTCACGGATTTAGTGTGAGCACTCTAAGCCATTAGGCTCGTTACTGTTCAAAGTTGTGTTTAGTATGTGGTTGAAGGTCTTACGTTGTAACAACCGATCTGATGTCTTTTTTACCTACAGATGGTTGTATCTCTATATTTAAGCATCCTCTCTAGTGATATTGACAAAACTTTTGTGAAACATCGAATCCTTTGATTGAATAAAGTAGTGATAGCGTAATTAGTATGTTTAATATATTAAAAAGAGCAAGGAAATTAGCTGAAATGGAAGAGCGCTCGCTTAGCATGTGAGAGGTATCGGGATCGATACCCGGTTCTCCAAATTCTTAAAACTTTTGCATTTTAACAGTTAAAACTGTTCTTAATTCTATCTAAATGCCTGATTGCCTTTTCAAGGAATCTAGCTCATCCATCTACTTTAACTAAAAGGTATTTTTGGAAGCTTTTTGTTGCATGTATAATATTTGATAATATTTGACCATATTTATTTGTTCCTATTTATTATTCATTGGGGTTGCATTAAATGGTCTTCCTCCTGACCCCACCACATTACCATATTGCATACTACTTAAACATATTCAGCTTGTTGGTGTATTACAAATAGAATAAAGGGAGTAAATGCAAACATAAAGACACTATTCGCAAGCAAATATTTCATTGATTTATTCCCGTCACAGGTTTACTCGTCTACACACTCTCAATCTCGTTGTCTTTGTGTGTCCAGCTCGACCCATGACTCTCTCGTTCATGATATCCATCCGTCCAATCCTAACTAATCCTTCTTTGCTTTTACGAAGTTATCAAAAATACTTTCCATCATTCTCCTATCATTGTCAGCTTAACCACGATAAAGTAGCACATCTTTGCTTATTATTGCACAATTCAGTGACTTTGTAGCTCAGAGGATAGAGCACTGGTCTAGTAAACCAGGGGTCGAGAGTTCGAGTCTCTCCAAAGGCTTAATACTTTTTTTGATCATGAAAACATCTATCAAAGTTTTTTTGAATGCCCCAATTGAATGCCCCTAATTCTTCGATTTCACGTTACGTCATCGCGGCCTCTCGGGGGAGCGTTGGTGACATTAAACAAAAGTTGTTTGGTACAATCGTCTTTAATTATCTCCAAGCTAATGATACGACTTGCTTGCTATCTTGCATGAGATGATATTAGGAACAAAAAACGATGAAAACATATATATTTAAAAAAAACATTAATACGTCATCATGGAAATATCTCCCCTCAAACAGCCCCAAAGCATACATACACTGCGATGCCACGAACTCGACCCAGTTTTTTCAGTCAACTTCGGAGCGGCTAAGTGTTCAAAGGCCTCGATTCCCGACGTTTATAGACGGAATCACTGAATAATTAATTCATTAGAGAAGTAATTCCAAAATCTCGCGCTTCGTGTTTCATTAGTTCCAAACATTCGAAAACAATAAAAGCATTCGGCCAACAGCCTCGTGCTTTCAAATGCTTTTTCGTGTTTGGAGACCCTAATGAAACACTCTCACTCGTTTTTGAAATATTATTACGTGAAAATACAGCTCTTCTGTTGTTGGGTTTTTATTCATATAAATCTATCTGATTAAAATATTAACTTAACCAAATTGCTTAACTTTCATCTCTCTTGTTCACTAATATTTCATCCGAGAAATGACTAATGACGAATATTTTTTTAACCAAAATAATCTATTGCCCTTGAAGTTTAAAAATTCTTAGAAATCCTATCTATGTTCTCGCTACAAATCTTTGTTTACGAGTATGTTAAATTAATATTTCTAGTTCGGCTGTCTTGAATTACAACAGCCAACAAAAAAAAAAACATGCGCAGACATTAACTTCTGTCACTTGATCTGCATGCTCCGCCCTTTCATTATCACTAAACTACAGTGCTTGACAACACAGCGACAATGATAGACCCCTAAAATAGTTACCTGCAAAGGTCTCTTGTGTAAGTTCCTGAAAACGCCTGGGTACTATTGTGCAATTCGTCTATTTCAAAAAAGATATTTTATGACCGGAGTAGCACAGGTGACCCGGTAAAACTTCTAATTTTATCAATCGACGCCTTGCATGTGACGTCAAAGCAGCTCAATCTAGGGGTCAAAATAAAAGAATTTTCTTTCTTATGGAATTTTTCGCTTTCTTTGTTAATATTTTCAATTGTTTAATGAAATAATAATACTGATAATAAGCTTTATTAATCAACCTGAAATAAAATATACAGTGGATTTACATGGTTAAAATTATTGATATATACAATATTTATATCTAAAAATTATGTACTTATGAGCCTGGTGGTCCTAGGTATGAACGAGTTCATGTGTCTATTTGTCCTTGATGTTGAAATCCTAATTGAACATTAGATCTGCGGTTATGTGTTTTATTTACATTTGTGTTTATAAATATCTGATTTGGGTGATTGGCGGTATTTATTGTTCTTTCGATCTCACGTTTTGTACTGTCTTCACGTCGTTCTTTCAATGTTGGAAGGGTACTTTTCTCGAAACCAATTATGTCCAGACATCTGTTTTGAAACTTTTGTAGTTCATCGATAGATATTTTGGAATTCCTCCCCAGACAGGCGATGCATATGCTCCAAAAGTGGACGTATTTTAATGCAGTAGATTGTAAGGCCAACTCCTGTTGGCATTCCTGCATTCCTTACTTCCCGTAAATAATACAGCCTTTTGTTTGCTTTTTTTATAGTTTCCTCAATGTGATAGTTCCAACATAAGTTTTTCTGATGCCAAACTCCAAGGAGTTTATACTTCTCTACTCTCTCCAAACATGAGCCGTTGATACTTAGTTGAACAGGTTCGTTGGACGTTTTTTTTTGAAAGGAAATCCACATTTCTTTTGCTTTCTTTTTATAAAATTCAACAACATGTTATTTTCCGTGGACCAGTTTTGTAGATCGTCAAGTACTCTCTGAAGGTCGGATGGACTACCTTTAGCAATACACTGAAACACGGTGCAATAATCGGCAAATTTACGCATTGTGGCTTGGTCACAAAGTTCCTCAGGTATAGCATCATCAAAGTCGTCGATAAATATGTTGAATAGCAGCGGTGATATCACAGAACCCTGCTGGAATACATAACCTTAATTATTAAAGATGTTTGTGAGATGATTGCACGAGCAGCAGTAAGGGGGACACGCGAAGCGCCGGCACACCCCCAAAAATGACACGGGTATAACCCGCAGTTACGAGGCCCTACAGGGGGTCTTGCGCGATTCGTCGGCAGCCGCGCGACAAGTCCTTACTGCTGCTGTGTTGGGAATCGCAAACGGAGGTTAAGATATTTGTTGGATATACGATGCATGAATGTAAAAAGTTCACCAATGATTTCTGTGTGATTTGCCTAAGATTCAAAGTTAACATACCCAAGCCCAAAGGTTTCTGGTGTTGTGGTAAGAAAATGCAAATAGAAGACGACACGTCAGTGCAGTGTTACGAGTGTGGTAAGAATATTCGTAATGCCGTACCAAATGCTACCAAAGAGCAGTATTACGCCAATGGAGGTCGTAAGAAGACCCCATACAAAAGAATAAAATACTTTAGGGACTGGATGAGTCATATCCAAGGTTATCGACCGGTATATTTAAACAACGAAGTAAGGAAGAAAATCATAGACCATTTAGAAGAGCCAACCCCGCAAAGTCTACGGAAGACATTGAAAAAATTAAAACTAGGGAAATATTACAAAGCTATTCCCTATCTTTTGTCTGAAATTACCGGTAAGTCTATTCCCGAGGTTTCTGATATGAACAGAGCCGAGTGGATGTTTTGTCGGCTGAATAAGGATATTCCTTATTACCCTGACGTAATTTACGAAATATTTTACAAAATTGACTCCAACCACCCCCTATTAGAATGGATTCCGAGAAGATGAAATGTGCAGTCGAAATCCCCCTACGTTCTTTTCAATACAGATGTCTACTGAGCGAGTTTTCTTTGCAGCTCCTCTTTTGCCTCCTGGTAGATCTTTTTGCGAGATTCCTCGGAAAGATCTTTTACGATGGTTTTTTTATTGCCCGACTTTAACTCCCCGTATTTCTTTTCCTCCGCGAGGATCAAAGAGAACTCCGTGTCGTCTATGCGGCGGTCCCGCAGAGCTTGGGAGACTAAGTCGGCGATGGTGTTAGCCTTTGCCCTTGCTAGGGCTATGTGAGTGTCGTGCTTGGATATCTTACCGGATAGTTGTTTCATAATGCCTGTCGTAACAGCGGAAACAATGCCGCAGACGGCTCCAACGCTGGCCAAAGGAACGCCAACGACTATTCCAGGCCCGGTAAGTGAGGTGGCAACGCCGGTGCCTGTTAACGCCACGGACATGGAGCCGGAAGTTATTGCGATTTTATGTAATATGCTTCGGGCTCTAGCATACTTTTTCCTGACCTCCTCATAGTGTTTTGTTTGCCCCTCTAAGTAAGTTAGGATTAAATTTGCTTTATTAAGCCTGAAATTCTCCGCGTTTAATTCGTTAGGTCCCTCCTTAGGTAAATCGGGATAAAGTGGAGGTGCTGAAGGTATAACATCCATTATATATACTAATGTACGACGCTTTTGGAAATAACATAGAGGAGCAGCCACATCACGACAACAGGGATTATGCCAACTGGAGGGCCTTTAGGAAGATGTTTCCGCATGCAGACCCTAGTATGTTCGAAAGAAGATCCGATGGGATTTACTTTAACGGCTCCAGAATGTACAGCAATGCAGACTTGGAACATTCAAAGCTGGAGCAAGTAGGTGATCAGGTGCAGCAATTGACGATTGTACACCCCGTTCATAAAGAAAGGCCACCAAAACCCGAGCATAAAGCACCCAATTTTCCTAGAAACTTATTGTTAACCACGGAAGATTACCCATTTTACGATGCTGAAGGTGGTGTAAACAACTTCGAAAAGCTGGTAACGCACCTGAAGATTTCAGTGGGTAAACAATCATTTAACGTAATACTAAGAAATATCTATAAGAATACGATGTTGAAGCATACATCAGGTAAAGAGGCCAGGGAATGGTTAGCAGGGCCCAACATGCGGTATTGGCCGCAGCAGTTAGACTTTGCTATTTGGGCTGCCACTAAAGGTTGTGGTGTTGCCGCGGACATGTTTCACATTCCAATTATGCAGTTTCACGTTGCCTTTACGGTAAGGAGGTTGTTGAAGGAGCTTAACGCACCCCTACCAGGAGATGGAGCATTTAATCCAATGAATAACCGATATGACGCCGCTGCTTTAGAAAGGTTAATTAATGAGTTTAAACCGCAGCAAAGAGATTTTCGTTATAAGGAGGGCAAGACGCATGGGCTGGGTATAGTTTACGTTTGGGGTGCCAATGGTGAGAAGCCGGCTGACTACGGACATCAGGAATACCCAAGTAATGAGTTAGAGTTCAGTGATATGGGTGGTAATAAGGGTAATAATTCATTAATTACTAGAATTCAAACGAACTACCCCGGCACTTGGGATCCATTTGTGTTAATGAAAGGAAAAGGTTTAAGGAACCTATCTAGGATTAACCGCAGCATTGAAGCATTCGTGTACTGCATCCTGGGAGCGCAGGTAAATACCCGCAGCCCCATCGTTGGATCCCAAGGCGCTTCACAGGAAACGCAACAGGAATTCCTAACTTTATTTGAGTCCGCAATAATAGAAAATGACATATCTAAATCGGTGCAGAGATATCAATTAGCGGTGCAGCAGTCTAAAGTGCGACTGGATTACGCTTTGTCGCCTGGTTGTTGGTTAATGCCAAGTAATTTGGTTATTAACACCAATTCCGTTGTGGGTTATAACAACAAGCTGCAGCGAGCTACTAAGGATATGAAGTTTGGGGTGAATGACGTGAACTCTGACATGACCAAGGGCATTACTCACTTCGTAGAGAAACCAAAAAAAGAGGTAGAAAAACCATTAAAAAAGGTGTACGTAGAAAAGCCACCAAAGAAACCAGTAAAGAAGGTTACCGAGGAATATGACCATAACCTACTAAAAGCCGGCTTAGCAGCTGCAAGCATTGGTCTGAGCTATTATATATGGCGATGAACAACCCCTACGTAGCTGGAGTAGATTGTGTCTATACGACTTACACAGGCGAGAAAAAATACACCCAGAGCTCTTGGGTGGACGTTACGGGCATGTCCGTGAATTTGAACTACTCGGGAAAGAAATTGATCCTTTGTAGTATTTGCATTGGTACGAGTAGTCACGCTAACGTGGGCTTTAGGTTCCTGGATGAGAATGGCGTACTGCAGCCTATGCGTGCGAAGACGAACAACAGGGAGCCTGCGCATTTCTCCGTAGAACCCAATCCCGGCAGCGCCGAAAATCTATCGGTTTGGACTTTCCACATGGTCGCCGATTGCCATGGGAAGGTAAAGCTGCAGATAAGAGTAGACGATACGGGAAAGGTTACGGTAAATAGCATAGAAAATCAAAGGGATACAGCCTATAATCACGCTACCATTAAGCACCCTTACGGTAATGAGTCTCTAGACCTGAAATATATGAACCCACACGCGAAGGAAGAAGGCTTTCATTACTATTTAGGGGATATTTATTACCAAGGGGATGAGTGGTTTGATACCGGAATTTGGGTAAAGGTTGGGGGTTTAGGATTGGTAATGTGTACCCTTAACGTTAACCTACGTAATAGCTGTAATCTTGGGTCTAGGATAGTAGATGAGAACAACACTCCACTATTTCCATATAGAAAAAAAGTAAATAGAAGGCACTCATCACACTTTACGTACGAGGCTTCAAATAGTAGTGGGGAAAATCAGTCGCCGGTAACTTTTCATATGATAGTTAATTGTCAATACGCGAAGCTTCAACTTCGCCCCAGCGACACCGCAGGAGGTAATAAGTATAAAGGCTTTGTTGTATTTAATGCCGCGACGTCTAAGGGTGCCGTGGTGGACGCTGTTTGGAATCATAAGACCATTAGCACCATGACTGCCATACCCCTGATACCAAATTACCAAGGCGGTGCGAATACTATCTTTACCTATCCCCAGTCGAGGATGCCTCGTGCGCCCGACGACGATAAGCCACCAGTAAAATACTCGGATAAGATCAACCCTTCATCTTCTTCAGGAGTACCACCCCAATAGCGACGACCAAGATCCAAATGTTATTCCCC
Source organism: Actinia equina (assembly GCA_011057435.1). NCBI lineage: Eukaryota > Metazoa > Cnidaria > Anthozoa > Actiniaria > Actiniidae > Actinia > Actinia equina. The sequence continues at coordinate 103,279 of WHPX01000381.1, read as the reverse complement.
ACGAACTTCAACAGTTCTCCGCCGGTTCTTAATACCAGGCTTAAAACGCTACCAAGCAAGCCCGGAATGCCGGCTGCCATTTTTTTACCTAAGTCCGTTAGCCCATTGCCTAATTTCTTTCCCATCGCCTTTGCTGCCTTACCTGCAGCATTAAGTGTGCTAAGGATTACGCCTACCACGCTGGAAATAGCAACCGCGAATGCTAGCGGAACGCCATACTTTAAAAGACCTCTTAATACTTTTTCCTTGGTGGTAAGCCCCAGCTCCTTTTCCAGCTTTTCCTTTTGCGCCTGCAATTCTGCGCGGCGCACCTCAAGCGTTTCTATTTCCTTTTGAGCTGCTTCCCTTTCTTCTTCGGAGCGAGTTAGGTCCTCGATTATTTTCTGTTTTTCGGATATGTTTTTTTCCAGGTCTTCGATGGCCTGAGTTCTTTGCTGGATTTGCTCTTCTTTGATGTTGATTTCGGCAACCAACTGCCGCCGCTCTACTAAAGAGCCCTCTATGATGGTGTCTAATTTCCTAACTTCCTCCTGACTCATGTTTAGGTCTTTTAAGGCAAGCCTGAAGGCCTGTCGAGCTGTATCCCTTTCATCTAAAGCCTTTTCAGCTTCTCGTTTAATTTGCAGTATGCTTTCGTCTTTACTTTGACCCAGCCGCAGCAATTGCTTTTTATAGCTTAACTCCTTTTCCTTTAGCGCTTTTTCTAACGCCGCCGTTGGAGCATGTGATTTCTTAGCCTCCTCCAACTCCCTTTCTGCTTTATCCCGATCACGTAAAGCCTGATCTAAGTGTTTCGTCATTTCTTCCATTCTTACGTCTCGTTGACTAAACTTTTTCTCAGCATTAGCAAGTAGTCGACTTTGCTTTTCGTACGCCGCCTCTTTTTCTTCCAGCGCCTTTTGCAGTTCCTCGGCGCGTTTTTCTATCGTGACCCTTTCGGTTAGGGCTTCCAACCTATCTAACATGCTTCGGGTGACCGCTTGGAAGCCCCTTAACCTTTCCACGTTAACCTTAACTGCACCATTTTCGTCGAAGAGGGTCTGTGGTTTTGTCCAGCGGTCTTTGTCGGGAGACCTCATGTCTTTAACGCTTATGAGGACTTTGTTTCCTTTTTCCGTGAGCCTTATCTCGTCGTCGTCAAGGTGGGGATAAAGCTCATTTAGCTCTTGCGTTGCCCACTCTACGGTTTCCCGCGCGGCCGGCTGCTCCACGTTTCCCATTTCCAAGTACTCAGGGGCGTGTTCATTAGGCTTCTTAGTTCTCCACATGTCTCTTAAGGCGGCTTTGACGCTTTTCCATCTACTACCAAACTTATTTTCTAAGGCTGCGTCGTAGACTAGGGGGTCGGTTTCCGCGCCTTGGGTCCATGCGTCGAATTCGTCGTCATTAATGTCGACTTGACCTTCTTCGGTAAGGGGATCAAAATCCGTTCCTTCTACTTCCATTATATATGATAACCTCAAAGTTAAATCCCAACGCATTACCTAAGCAAGTAGGTGGACTAAAGGCAGAACGCACCTTTCACCGGGTCACATTCACGCCATCCAGCGCAAAGCCAGGGGAGACGCTGTATGTAGGCGTTCCCCGTCTAACGGATAATTTGGTGTTGGTTCCCGGCACCTTGGCGTTAAGGTTTGACCTAGCAATACAGCCCATCACCAAAGACAAGCGCTATACCGTCAATAACGTGGGCAGGAACCTCGTTTCTAAGATGAGAATCAAGTTCGCAGGGGAATCCCTTTTAGACTTAAATAGGTACGATTTGTACACCACGTATAAGGATCTGTGGCTAACAGCCTTCGACCGTGCACAAAAGATAGAGCAGGGAATTGGAAGCGTTATTCTTCGTAAGCTTTGCAGCGACACCAACCCGGCGCCTACGGACTCCAGTGGAGCAACCGCAGTAGCAGACGCAACAAGGGTAGTAACTGCGTACGGTACCAAATACGTTATCCCTTTGGACTTTGAAGTAATTACGAACCATGGTGTGTATTACCCCAGACAGTTATCCGAGTTACAGTTTGAAGTAACCTTGGCGGACACTACGAACGTCATTGGAGGCATGGACAGCGCAATTAGCGGGGCCGTGGATCCCTATTCTATCACTAATCTAGAATTACAGTACGAAACGGTATACAGCGAAGATTTAGCACGTAGCGCCGGTATGGAATACAGCTCCGGCAAGGCATTCCTTTACGACCACGTAGTGATGTATAAGACGTTTAGCTTCTTGGATAAGACGGACGAGGTTATCAACCAAAGCATTAACCTTCCCCGAAGAAGTCTCACGGGGTTAATGTTGGTGTTTGCCAAACCCTACGAGGCCGGCAAGCGCGACTCCGAAGCCTTTCACAACCCCAACATTACTAACGTCGGCGTGAATATCAACGGGGTTCCAAACAAGGTTTACTCGCAGGGAATAAAGCCCGAAGACGTATACAGGGAGGCAAAGCGTAAGTTTGGCGACCAAATTAGCCCCGAGGAATTCTTTAAGGATAAGTACGCGTTATGGATTGACATGCGCACCATTAACGACGAAGACCTACATGGTCAGGGTTTACGTCTAGTAAATACGCAGGATGGCATAACATTGGAGATCAAGCGCACCAAGAACACCGATGCGCAGGATGCTGACAAGATAAACTGCTACGTTTTCGTGGTCTCAGACGCGCAACTGAGCGTGGAAATGAATCAGCTAAAGAGTGTTGCCTATTGATGGCTATAAAAAATATGCTATATATACAATGCTTCGCGTATTCGAAAACAACGAAACCAAACTGCAATGCATAGTGCAAGGCGACAAACTGTACTTTAAAGCGAAGTCCGTGGCTGATGCCTTGGAGTACGCTAACTCCAGAAACGCAGTAAGAGAGCACGTCTCAGAGGAAAACAAGGTAACTTTGAGGTCTATAAAGGGTGTCAATCTGACCGACACCCTTAATGCGCAACCACATTCCGTTTACATCACTGAAATGGGTCTTTATGAGTTAATATTCGGATCTGAAAAGTCCGTAGCTAAGGAGTTTAGGAAATGGGTGTTAGGTGACGTTCTTCCTACGCTAAGAAAGACAGGTAAGTATGAAATTGAAAGGCGCTTTGACGGTCCAAACAAGTTGGTATTCAAAATAGAAAATGAATTTGACCTGCATAAAAAGGTAGTGGACTACATCCGCAAGTTTTACCCCCAAATGCTCATAGCCCCTGGTCTAGGTGAACTGCAGGATTCGGACGGCAAGCGCATAAAGTGCTGGCAGAAAGGATATCAACGCGGTCAACCCGACTTAATGATCTTGAATGCGCATACACATTACTGTGGATTCTGCATAGAGCTAAAGACCCCAAAAGGCAACGGCAGGTTATCTGAAGATCAGCAACTGCTCTTACAGAGGTATGAAGAAAACGGCTATAAGGTGCTCATAAGCAGCGACTACGATGTCATTTGCAGGGAGATCACTGCGTATGCTGAACACCTACGAATTCCCTGCAGGTGGTGTTGTAAGGGCTTTAAAACCTCGGAGACTTTGGCAACACACTTAAAGATATTTCATAGAATATATGGACAAGGATAAATTTAACGAGTTAAAGTTTATACAAACGCACTGGAGGGATTTGGTGGTGGGGGAAATCTACGAGATAAAGAATTATGTGGTCTTTGAAGACTTGGACCGCCTGCGTTTGGTCTTAAAGAATGAAAAAAGAACATACACCCTTTGGGCGCCCGATAGGATAAGGTACGCCATCGAAGGGCAGGACGTTACCCATGTTATGAGTCATGGTAAAAAGGATGGCAGGTGGGTATTTGACGTAGTCAAGTATGAGCCTGAGAGTCCTCTGCATTCATAATGTCTGCTAAAGTCCGCTGCGCTTTAGGATCCGCGGAGCACCAATGACCAACGAAGGATCCTTCGAAAAATGCACTGCCGCAATGAAGGCAGGTGTATTTTTTACGCGGTTTTGGGGGCGTAATGCAATCGGCTGGTAGTTCGCACGTAATACAGTCCATATATTGAAAGAGTGATTAGGAATCCTCCCAGAAATGCCACAAAGTAGGCTAGCATATACCTTTAAAGGGGGTCCTTATTTTTCTTGTTGTTTCGACGATACTTAACAAACAACAAGAATGGGATTTGAGACTCTTTGCGCAAACCCCATTCTAAAAGGGTCTCCGAATGTTGAGTATAAGGTTGTTATATTGTTAAGGACGTTTATTTGTCGAGGCAGTTGAAGATATGTTCCTCTTCTCTGATGCAACCACAACGATCGCACTCCTGCCTCCAATACTCCCTTTTAGTCCACGGAACGCCTTCGGCGCGTTCAAAAGAGGGGAAAGTACGGACTATCTTCTTATGGTAATCTATGCGATTCCTTAAGTAATCCTCTTTATGCGGGCAGCGACTCATCATATCCGCACATTGGTAGCAATCCACGCCTTCCAAGTCGTAGCTCCCAAAGAGAAACCGATAGTTGACTTCATGTGTTTTCCGATGCGTCTGTAAACGTTGACGACTGCTTAGTATCTTATTACAGAAACTACACTGTCTGCTTTGTTCACAGACGCCCCTTTTCAGGTGCTCGGAGGTGTTAGGAAATTCCTTATTACAGCCCTTACAAAGCCCACAAATGCGTTTGTCTTGATGTTGTCGCATCTTTTGAACGGTGCTGAATTCTTTACCACAATCCTTACAAACTTTACTAATTGGTTTCTTTGTGCAAACGCCACGACGAACGTGGTATTGTAGTCTTTGCTTGGTGCTGAACACCTTTTTACACATCGAACAGTTCATTTATACTTAAGTGTATCTTAACCACAATATAACGTATTTTTAACTTTATTGTTAACATTCTGCAGTGTCTTTTAAAACAGGTCTACGGGAGCATACAGCTGCGTTTAAAAGACACCTAAGAATGTTAAAGATAAGGTTGTTAAATTGTTAAAGATATATGTGCATGTGCTGTTTAAAAGACACCTAAGAATGTTAAGTATAAGGTTGTTAAATTGTTAAAGATATCTTATATGAGTCGTTTAAAAGACACCTAAGAATGTTAAAGATAAGGTTATCATATTGTTAAGTATGTCTGCATGTGCTGTTTAAAAGACACCTAAGAATGTTAAGTGTATGGTTATCATATTGTTAAAGACTATTATCTTTTTTTTTTAAGAAAAGAAATATCCTTATTCTTAGGTATATTTTCTTAAGAAAAGAAATAATAGTCCTTAACAATTTAACAACCTTATACTCAACATTCTGAAGTGTCTTTTAAAAGACTCATGCAGACATACTTAACAATTTAACAACCTTATACTCAACATTCTTAGGTGTCTTTTAAACGACACATGCAGACATCCTTAACAATTTAACAACCATACGCTTAACATTCTAAGACATCTTTTAAACAGCACACGCAGTATATCTTTAACAATTTAACAACCATACACTTAACATTCTGAAGTGTCTTTTAAACGACATACTTAACAATTTAACAACCATACACTTAACATTCTAAGACATCTTTTAAACAGCACACGCACACATCTTTAACAACCTTATACTTAACATTTTAAGGTGTCTTTTAAACAGCTCTACAGCGGATATCGCATGAAGTCCTTAACGCTTTCTTTTGCCCAACCGGCCATCGTCAACAAGGCACCAAACCTTTCCGCGCGCTTCAGACCGCACATTTCATCGTACAATTCCTGCACGCGCTCCCGCAGCCGATCGATCTCCTCCCTTTGCATTTCTATGGTGTCTCTTTTATCTTTTGCGTCGCCGGCAATCCTTCTTACTGCGTCCACTGGGTCCATCGTATATATAATGGATCCGAACCATATTCCCTGCAATGCTCTGATCGTAGGACCCACCGGCTGCGGCAAAACGCAGTTCGTAGTGGAGCAGCTATTAGGACCCTTTAGATACCGTTTCGACTATATTGTGCTATTATGTCCCACCTATGTGAATAACCGCACCTGGGAAGGCATAGGAGTGAAAGATGACGACTTCTTCGTAGATATCTTAGACCCTAACGAGTTATCCAGCCATTTGAAGTTTTGGCACAAACAATTCCCTAAAGATACACAGACACTCCTCATACTGGACGACATCGCCTGTGGGGACGACGTAAAAAGACGCACTTCCGAATTAGTGAAGCTTGCTTTCAGCGGCAGACACGACAATATCAGCGTTTGGTTGCTTTCCCAGCAGCTTACCAGCGTCTCTAAACCCTTTAGGGAAAACATAGGCTCCCTGGTCGTCTTCTACACTCCGAGTCGGAGTGACCTGGAAACCATCTTAAGCGACTACGGCGGCGAGATAAGCAAGGAACAGTTACACGAATACATGCGGCATTTAAAAACGCACCAACATTCCAAGATGATCTTCTCTTTGAGGTTTCCCTACACGGTTGGAATCTATGATTCCTAATGTATATGGATATTGAGCAGCTCTTAGATGAAGTCCCCACACAGTTAGACGAAAGTAACCTTAAGGAACAACTCAACGTCCTTGTGTCTTCTGGGAAGTGTAAAGAAATGATAGGCAAGGAACTTACCCATGAGCAGGTTAATAAGTTGTCAGAAGAGGAAGTCAAAAAGTTCCATAAGAGGTATGAGGCTGCCCTTGCAAGTAAGACCACGGACGCCGTAGCAGACTCCGCTATCCGACTTGCCACCAAGCTCCTCGGACTTGCGCTGCCCATAGACGATGTGGAGCAACTGCGGAAGGACATTAGCGAGGACTATGTCATCGCCCAGGAACTTAAGATAACCTGCGGGTGGTTGTCTTTGAAGTGTGGTAAGTTAATGGCAGTCGCCTCTGTGGCTTTGCACGTAGCTCAGCACGTCGACTTGAAGGAGGTACTAGGTTCCTTCGGAACATCTTGGAAGGACTTCAAGAAGGACAGAGAAGTCGAAAAGGTCTTCCAGGCAGCACTTACTGAGGTACCTGATCAAGTCGCCTCAAGTCCTTCTTAAGTACTTACTTAAGTTATCCTCAAGTACCTAGTTAAGTCATCCCTAAGTACTTAGTCAAGTCGCCTCAAGTACTTAGTCAAGTCGCCTCAAGTACTTAGTCAAGTCGCCGTTAAGTCATTATTAAGTCGTCCGTAAGTCATTGTCAAGTCGTCATCAAGTTACTTGTCAAGTCCCTTAATATAAGATGAGTGAACCAGAGGTAGAGCAGCCCGAGCAAAAGATTACCAAGGCTAAATCTCCAGGTAGAGTCGCTGCTGGAAAGAAGCTCGCGGAGATGAATAAAAAGAACAAAGCAAAGAAAGAGGAAAAGGTAGAAGAGAAAGAAGAGGAATCCTTTATTAATCCTGGGTACGTCATTGGCGCGATAGGAATTGCTATAGCAGCAGGCAGCCTCTACTTACAATGGCGGGCTACGAAGCCAAAAGTAAAGTGGGAGGCCGCAACATATCACGCACCCGTGGAACCGGCTGTTAGAAAAAGTAAGATCCCTGAAATGGAATAATAACCTTCTCGCTTTGTAATATAATGTCGACCGCGTTGTTGAAAACTGTTGAAGAAGCAGCTATTATTACTTCCATCGTTGCGGGTATTGGTTGGGTAGGTAAGAAAGTGCTCAAAGAAGACTTTACTGAAGACCCAAGCAAGAGCTTCGCTAATTTTGCTAAAATGACCGCTGCCGTAGGCGGGGCTATCATGCTAAAGGATTACCTACGGAAGGAAAAGTACCTGCCTACGGCGTGAAAATCTCTGTGATTTTCTAATATAAATGGCTAGCGTGGTCGTAGGCGGAATTGTTGCAGCTTTAGCATTCACTGGAGCTAATTATGGTGGTCAGTATTTGGATAGATTAGTCAGAGGTGATCGCAGCGGAGACTTAGCCGCCGAAAGGAAGAGACATGACTTAGCGCTGGAGAAATATCAGCGAGACGTGGCGGCTTGGAATGAAAAAAGACAAGCTTACAGGGATTGGTTGGACAAGAACTACCAAGACAAGATGCAGGCGGATAAGAACTTCGAAAATACGGACTACGCCTTTAAGCTCTATGCGCAAGCACACCCCGACTTTAGAATGAGAAAGCCTCAGTTTAAGGATTACTACCAGCCTTCTAAGAAACAAAAAGATAGTGAGTTGGTCTTTGTAGGAGTCGCAGGGCTGGCGGGAGGCGTGGCCTTGGCGTATCTAATATAATGATCGTCTTTTTGGAAAGCGACAAGAATAACTTTACCACTTATCTGAATCCTCCCATCAAAGCCCATAAGGTTCGGTTGGTTAGTTGCTCTTTGTACAATTCTTGGTATAATTTGATTGGCGGCTTTGTCGTCGTGACTTCCACCAAACCAAAAATACCAGATTCCCATTACACCCCCATAACACTGGCTAAGGAGCTAGCAAAGCATGGATATACTCTTACCACAGGATTACCCCATGAAATGACATTCAAGAAAAATAATGGGAGCGCTAATTTAAAGGGCAGTCCATTGGTAGAACTCCTGGGCCTTACTAGTACCACGATAAATAGCGGTAATACATATGATGTGAAATGGAAAGTCGCATCCTCTTACGAAGTCTATTGCGATTTAGTCCATAGTTACAGCAATGGGGAAAAGTCTTCTCTTATGTCCAAGTTTCTGCCCAAAGGTAATCCATTTGACCCAGTAGAATACACTCCCATCTCTTTAAGCTATGACTTGTCTAATTTGGTAGAAAGCATAAACATCACCATTAAAGTGGACGGAGAGACAGTGGATTTCAACGGACGTAAGATCAATCTCGTTTTGGAATTCATATAATGGGCCGCGTAGAGGACAAACTTAAAAGGATTTACTATGGGCCTGAAGGCTATTGGAAAGGAGCGTCGGCCATCAAGAAACTCGCGACCGCGGCCAGGGTATCAGAAGAAACGGCTAAGAACTGGCTAAGAAAACAAACCCTCTGGCAGGTTTATCTTCCCGTGCCCAAGTACATTCCCAGGCCCAGCTTCACCGTAAATGCCCCCAATGAAGTTCATCAGGCGGATTTGCTTTTCTTACCGCACGATAAGGTAAGAAGAAAGACCTATAGATACGCTTTGACCGTAGTCGATATCGCAAGCAGATACAAGGACGCCGAACCCATAACCAGCAAGGATTCTGGGGAAGTCGCAGAAGCCCTAGGTAGGATTTATAAGCGCGTCTTGAAATGGCCTAAGCTGCTGCAAGTGGATGCGGGGACGGAGTTCATGGGCGTGGTTACCAAGACCCTGAAAGACCACGACACCAAAATTAGGAGAGCTGAAGCTGAGTACCACAGGGGTCAGAGCATCGTCGAAAGATTCAATAAGACCTTGGCCGAGCGTCTCTTTGGGTACCAGTATTGGAAAGAGCTGGAAGATCCCTCCAAACGCAACAGGGAATGGACTCAGCGGCTCCCCCAGGTCATCGCGGCTTTGAACAACGAGGCGGCCAGGGCTACGGGAATGAAACCCAAGGATGCCATAAAAAAGAAACACGTGGAACACAAGTCCTACGTCAGAAGTTCGAGGGCGGTCGGACTGAAGGAAAAAAAGCTACCCCGCAACATAGTGGTCAGATACCTCTATCAGCCGGGGGAACTCGAAGGTGGCAGTAAGAGAGCCACGGATCCTAACTGGTCCCTGGAAACGTATGAGATTTCGAAGTCCGTCACCAAGGAAGGGCAACCTGTGTTGTATTACCTAAATGGCCCAAGTCGCGGATTTGTCATGGAAGAACTGCTCATAGTCCCCAAAGACTCAGAGTAGCGCAGCACCGCGCGCCCGATTACACTCTAGGCATGTCAACCTTACGTTGCCTCTACAATGGCCGCGTTTGTTGTTGATACGATCCACGGAGAACTGCTGATCGTCATTTGGGTCAAACCTCCATAGTAGAGGTATGTCACACTTTGCGCAGCGGGCGCCTTTCTTATAGACGTCGTCCACGCATAGGTCGAACGTCATATTTTTTTCTTCGTCGTGGCGCTTATAGCGAAGGAGTTTCTTAGCAATGTTCTCTTTGGCTATGTCTTCTGGCGTCTTATCGTAACGCAGTTGCGGACCCCAGGCTCTTTTCAACTGCTTGGCATATTCTACGCGGCTTACGGCGGTGTAGATAAGGTTGCTCCAACACAGCCGCTGGTCTATAATCCATAAGGTTTCTTTTATGGTAAGCCCTTGCGCGCTGTGGACTGTCATGCAATAGCCTAAGCGCCAGTCTGGATGGGAGGTAATTCTTTCCACCTTTTCTATGGGCACCCAGGCTTTATCATGCGTTACTGCGTTCTGCAGTTGGATGTCGGTACCGGGTACCCAGACGTCTCTTTTTTGCATGCGGGTGTCGTGGGGTTTGTAGCAAACAGGTACGTGATGCGTAGGAAACCGCTCTCGGTGTATTCTCAGTAGATCTTTTTGTATGTGCGACTGTGCTGCGCGTTTGCTGCTCAGCACCAAATCTTTTGGATGCCATGAGTACAGGAAGTCTTCGTAAGACTTTGCTCGTACCCTCTTACGTAACACCTTAGATTGTTCGGCGTCGCTAAGGCCCCTTAATTCTGCCTTTAATTTCCTCACTTGATCCTTGCTACGGTAGTCTGCGTTAATTTCTTCATGATAGTCTACCATTTCTTTTAGCCATTCGTGGGGCATTTCTCCGGCTATAGGAGGTGGTTGACATGGATCTCCGGCAAATACAACTTGGCACTTTCCGCGTAGGAAGTCTACGAACTCCTGCAGGATTTCCAAAGGTACGGTGCAAATCTCATCCCAAAGTATCACCGGAGGTATGTCATGGATGGCTTCCGGCACCCACTTTTGTCCATTCCAGCGAAAGAAGCTGTGGTAAGTTTGCGCGTCGTAACCCATACCGCAGAGTTCCCTTTCCAAACGGTGCGTTGGCGTTAGCACCTTTATCTTAGGAAAGAGTTCTAACACACGCGTCGTCTTACCGCTGCCTCCCGTACCGTAGAGGTAAGAGAAGCGTTGGTAAGAGATTGGGTCCGCAACCGACGGTAATGGCTCTTCCGTCGGCGTTACGGTGCCCCGGAGGTGTTCATCGTGATATTCTACGCGTTCTCTCCAAGCTTTTATTTCTTCATCTTTGACACGCCATTGACCCCTTTCTGCGAGTTCGTCGTCGGTGTAGAATTCCTTCATCTTTTCCAATACTTCGGGCTTTACGTACAAGGAATCCGTGGCTACGCGCGGGATGTCCTCTTTGTCAAACCGCAGTAACGTCGCGAGAAGGTTAATGTGCGCATAGGCTAACATGCTGGCACGCAGATGATAATACTGCGGTCGATGGTCTTGGTAGTAACACAAAGCATTCCATTTGTGTAGTTTATCATCTACAAGGTAATCCCACTTTTCCACGGATACCATTGTTCCTTCATCATGCGCGCGCTTTATAAGGAAGCTTAGCTCACCTTCGTCCGTTATTAGGCGACGCTGCATATGTTTTTCACCTTCTTTTGCGCCCTGCGTGAATTTACCTATGACCACGCGCGCTGTGGGGTTATGCTCTGGGAGCCATTGCGTAAAGGCGCTGTGACAAAGTATGGCTTCATGCGCTGTGTATTTTAAAAGTTTACGCTCTTCAAAGAACTTCAATAGGGGTATGGGTATCCATTCTTTCTCCTGCAGGTGCTTTCCGTACCACGCATAGATTATTGGATGTAAGTCTTTCGTAAATTTCCAGCTGGTCAACCGTACGAACCCCGTTGCTGGGGCGTCGTAGTGACCATCCAACGCAACACGGAAGAATTGGGAGTCTGGATGTCCGTAACGGTCGTAATATTCCTTACAATCCCCTAGACCTTCAAAACTTGCGGGGTAACAATGTTTCATATCCAGAGACACGTACTCGTCTTCGTCGTACTCCATGTTCCAAAGACCACCGTGACCGTGTTCTACACAAGCTTTAGCTATATCTTTGAACTCCTCCGGTGTGGATTTCCACCCGTTTCTCTTTTTGGCCGCTAAGAAGTCCAAACTGCGGGAGCTAAGCACTTCGTCAGCGAAGTCTTCTCCTAAGGTCTCACAGGCGCTTTGAATGCGCAGCTGTTCAATTTCGGGTCGATACAAAGTGCCGTCTTGCGTCATAAATTGACTTCCCTCCGCGTCCATTAACCATATGGAATTCTCATGAACTAATTCTGCCAATGAAGAATTCTTATAGACCTTCGTTTCCTTCTTCCTTGGGAACCGCAGTTCGCGCCACGCATGTGCGTTATGCTGGTAGATGACTATAGGCGCACCGCGGCCCCCATATTTGTGCGTTCCGGAGTAAATAAAGCCGTCGGTGATATCTTTCACATGGATTCGCCTCTCAAGCGCCGTTTCTAACTTCTTGATGTTGTCTATCGACCCTCCGGTCCTATTAGTATCTTTTTCCCATTTCCTGATGGCTTCTCTTCTCTTTAAAGTCAGTTTACCACCACGAGAGGAATCCTCAAAGAACTCTCTAACCAGCTTTCCTACGCAGTTACCAGGATGGCGCATTGGCTTCAACGTTTTAACATCCGGCTTCTTGATCTCGTAAGCAGCATAAATAACTACGGTAACCGGGTAAGCAGCCTCGTACAACAGCATGTCTATTCCTACCAATGCTCCCGGGCGTGTGTTTTCGTTTAAGACAAACAGGTCCTTCTTACCAGACGCCCTGATAGGATTGCGCCCCTTTTCTATCATCCACTCGCCGTCTAAATACTTTATGAACGTTAGCTCCAACCGGTAGTTACCTTCGGGCATTAAGTTAATTATTCTTTCTGCTCTTTCTTCTGTCATCGTCTCGTCCGTATCTCCCTCCATAAATGTTGTGAAGGCAAAGTCCGCATCCAGGCGATCCAACACCTGAGTTCGCAGTCGGCGCACAGTTTTGTTACGAATGCTCGTGATGGTGTCCATCTATATGTAAGGAATATTTTAACCTCCGTTTGCGATTCCCAACACAGCAGCAGTAAGGACTTGTCGCGCGGCTGCCGACGAATCGCGCAAGACCCCCTGTAGGGCCTCGTAACTGCGGGTTATACCCGTGTCATTTTTGGGGGTGTGCCGGCGCTTCGCGTGTCCCCCTTACTGCTGCTGCACGTGCCCTGAGATTGCACGGGATGATTGCACGTGGCCTGAGATTGCACGTGTTTTGACCCCTAGCCAGGGATTTAGTACAAGGGGCCAAACCCTGAAAGAACCTTTTGGCTTATCAAAGTCAGGGCATGGCTAACTCACAGGATTGAACCCTGGGACAACGTCTAGGCTTGTCTAAGTCAATGCTAGGCTTACTCACAGATAGACTGTCTCTGAAACAACCTCTGGGCACGGCAAAGTCATGGCACGTGCAACCATCCCACACAAATAATTAAACAGCTTTAATAATTAAAGTCAGTTACGTAGTTGCAATAAAGCCATACACAACTAGGCGTATGGTCATACAATAAAGACAGCTTTCTGAAGCTTAATTCATCTCCTCTTGAAACAACATAAGGTACAAGATGCCAGAAATGAAGGCGATGTTCCTTTTCTTCAGCTCTTCTTTCCTTCTTAACTCGTTTGCCTTGGCCACCATCAGAGAAGAAAGTTTCAGATCAGCCCGATTTCGCCCTGAAAAAGGTAAGGAGTACCGTAACTGTTTGGCTGAGGGCTAGTGGATACTCTACTAAATGAAAGTAGTACACCAACATAATTTGTTGTATGTGAAGAAATGCGAACAATGTTCAAACAAGCTTATACCTTTTTGTTGATTTTATGTGTGAATGAGGAAACGTAACATTAATTAGATAAAGTTATCTAATCTTCGATTCATGATTGATTCCTGCAATATAAGTACGACAACTGAAAACTACGGCTAATATCCTCATCATACCACTTGTATGAATACAAGATACAGTAAAAGAGCTCAATGTGGTCAGGCAGGATAAGCAAAAGTGTATCAATTACAACACATTCTCTTTATTTTCCGGGAAATCCGGATCGATACTTCAGCAACCCTCACCCTCAAAAAGTAGAATAATTATTAGGGCATACAGCACGTACTATATTCACGTCCGTAAAAAATATAAGGAAAACCGATCGACTAGTGACATACAGGAATCTAACCCTAAAGCCAGTAGCTGATGCTCAATCCTACCAAAAAATACTAAACTCCCAAAACACCTGTTTCAATTAAGTTACTACTCTTTTGGCCAGTACAATGAATACTCATGTAATGATTATTCTAAATGTTGGTACGTACCTTTCTTGTTAAATTAAACTTAATATTCTTGTTTTTGACTAAAATAGTACTTCTTCTCGTAATATAGCTAGGAACATCTTTTGCATATTTTTGTCCATTTTGAATTAAGGCAAAGCTTATATAAAGTCTTACAACTGATAATGAATTCAATTACCAATTGATATCAACAGTTAAAGTTACAGTATTAGACTAATTAACGTCCACAAAACTGTCCACAACACCCAAATAATCATAAGCTCGAATAAATGAGTTTCACAGTTTCGTCGGTATATGATTGAAGTAGAAATAAGAATAAGGATCACAGGCTAACCACTCTAATAAATGAAGGAAATACTAAACGGTGTCTTGTCTTTGTCTTTTTATTCGCGCGCGCTATCGATTTTTTGTCATCTCACCTACCCCCCTTGGTAACAATTTTGTTTTTCTACTATACAATATACTAACAAGGTAGGCAACTTCACGGGCTTCCTGTGGAAAATTCAAACTTTGACGAGAGAAAGCCACGAATTTATCTAGATATTTTGACTTCGAAAACATAAAAAGGATACAGAACGTCGTACTTACATCTAATCTTCAATAATTTAAAGGATTTTTGATAATAAATTCTCTATAAGGAGGTGTTTTTTGGGCTTTTTTAGTGAAAACTTATGTGCCGTCAGTTATGCTTGCATCCGAGCGGATCCGATCTTCTTGATTGGTTTAAAAAACAACCGGAAGTAAAATGCAAGACTCACGGGATGTGGGGTTGGGAAGCATGTGGTAACGAACCAAAAACACTTGGAGAGGGAAGGAGAGGACTTGTTTTGGATCCCTTTTCTCGTGTTCAGGCCCGCTCGGATGCAAGCATAACTGACGGCACATAAGTTTTCACTAAAAAAGCCCAAAAAACACCTCCTTATAGAGAATTTATTATCAAAAATCCTTTAAATTATTGAAGATTAGATGTAAGTACGACGTTCTGTATCCTTTTTATGTTTTCGAAGTCAAAATATCTAGATAAATTCGTGGCTTTCTCTCGTCAAAGTTTGAATTTTCCACAGGAAGCCCGTGAAGTTGCCTACCTTGTTAGTATATTGTATAGTAGAAAAACAAAATTGTTACCAAGGGGGGTAGGTGAGATGACAAAAAATCGATAGCGCGCGCGAATAAAAAGACAAAGACAAGACACCGTTTAGTATTTCCTTCATTTATTAGAGTGGTTAGCCTGTGTAAGGATATAAGCAAATTAAATTCCGTAAATTAATAACTGTTGTTCTTCAAAAGCATCTTTGTGTTTAAGCCGGATTGCTGTTCCAGCTGTTCAGAAACAGGTCATTAGCGCTATATTCGTTTTATCTAGTTTTCATCAGATCAAGGTTGTTTTTCAAGGTTGAAAGTAGGCAATGTTGTGCAATGCAGCTGAATCAGCGGTACCACAGCAAAAACTAACATCAACATGGATTTTGTAAAATATCTTTCGATTTCGCATGTCCAAGGAAAAAGCATAGGATGCACTTCATATCAGACACGAAAACCAAGCCATTCAATCTGTTTGATTTGACGTCAGTAAATAATCTGAATAGCTGAATTGCTTTTAGAGCAAGAGAATATGAAGTAAGAGAGCACATCCCTGTGCCCCATGAAAGTTTCTTGAAAATCTATTTTTATCTTCGCGCGCAAGCCCGAGCTATTTTTAGAATGCGATTCCTTATTGGTCAGATTGTAGACAAAACAAGCTTCAGCAGTTGACAAACTAAACTGAATCAGCGGTACCACAGCAAAAACTAACATCAACATAGATTTTGAAAAATATCTTTCGATTTCGCATGTCCAAGGAAAAAGCATAGGATGCACTTCATATCATACAAGAAACACTTGACACACACTGATGTATCAATAAGAAAATACTTTATTGAGTAATTCCGTTAATATCTGCACAAAATTCTTACTATTTTGAGACAATTAGTCGAAGTGTCTCTATGTACTTTCACGATCTAGCTTACGTAAGAACATCGAGTTTTCCTACTGTAATATCACGATGTTCAAACAAAAAAATTACGTATTTGATGAATACACATTGCTCAACTTCATATACAATAAAATTAGAGAGATAAAGTATAATATTCACCACCAAATCACGGATTTTAGTGGAAAATATGAATCGTCCGCATAAATCTCTTGTGACGACTTGCTTCGTTTGCCCCTGGCAATCCATAGATGCATTGCACGAAACGCAAGATCAAATCACTGGAAACTCTTCCATTTGACGAGAAAATGTGTTTAGAGGAATTCCTTGAGAAATACTGAAAGCTTTTGAAAGAATAGATAAACAGCATATGTAAAAAATACTTAGATGAGACAACATTATTCAAGCTTGTTTTTAAATCAAAACAAATGATAGCGCGGTAGTGACAAAACAAGCTTCATGCAGTTGACAAACCAAACTTTATTCAATTTGACGAGAAAATGTGTTTAGAGTAATTCCTTGAGAAATTCTGAAAGGTTTTTGAAGGAATAAATAAACAGCATATGTAAAAAATACTCAGCTGAGACAACATCATTCAAGCTTGTTTTTAAATCAAAACAATGGTCGCTCGATTGAGACTCATTCATTTTCGAGTTGATTGCAGTTATAGATGAGACTGTAAGTTATTCCACAATTCTCCATCTAAACTGAAATACAGTTAATATTGCTGTATCCCATCAAGAGCACGTACTTCTCACCTTAACTTTAGTGTTTTCAAAATGACAAGTTATCTAATGGACATCTAAAATGAAGGTAGATTGGACTGGTTTACGAAAGAGCCGGATTTTCGATGAACAAACTTGTTGAATTCACTGAGTCAAAAGTTTAAAAAACTTTAAACTTGAGAGAAAATCTAGCATTAACTGTTGGAATCAGTTGTTTACCAGTAAAAAAAAGAGTTTTTAAGATAGCTGAAAACAATCAAGGTGCTTGGAATGGAAGAATTAAACATGAAGGCACAGATACGCCGAACTGAGAGCATCTGGCGGAAAATTTCTCAAGTAAAATGCCCTTCAATCAGGTAAAAATAATCTCTTTTTTATTAGTTTGAATCCTCAAATCCTCAAGTTTGATTCACTTTTTGTACTTGGCCAATATCGTGATTGTATTTCTATTGTCTTTTGAGGACTTTCAATACCTGAACATTGAGGCGGAGCGAAAATCCATGGTGCAAAATATGAAAGCAAGTTCTAGTTTTATATAATAGTCGAAAATTTTCATTAATTCACCTTTTCTCAAACCGTAAACTAAACATATTAAAATATGTTTAGCTTGTCAAAATACGGTATGCCACTTTATGCAAAAGACATTACCCATTGAGAAAAGGTGAATTTAAAAATAATTGTGAAATGTTATTTCATTGCCTCTTGTAGTTTTTTCCCCTGTGAAAAAAGGAATTTTTCTTCGGCACATTGAGGTGCAAGTTTGTTCTGATTCGTGTGTGAAACAAAAGACTGGCCTTGTTCATCGTCTTCTTAATCACTTTAACTTAAACTATATTTACTATAGAAAACACTACGATAAATGCTTTTTTGGCTGTCTTCACTGTAGGTTTTTCGCTATTTTCATCGCATTTTTTTATCTCGGTTTCCTTCCCCATGGCGTCTTCGCTGTTTTTAGCTTGTTCGTATACTGAAAACCATCCTGATTTGATCTTTTTCGATGTTCTTTTACATCAATTGTTAAGTTTAATGTTTAATTTGTCTATGAAGAACACATGATACCTTAGTTATTTCAACTTTCTGATTTTGGAGGCATTTTTCTCGTCGAAAACTAAACATTTTTCGCTCGCATGGAAGTCACTACAACTCTAAGCAATCAGGAATCGCATGCTAAAAATGGCTCAGCCTTGCGCGCGGAGCTAAATTAATATTCTCTTGTTTTGTAGTGTTTTAGAGAGTATTTGGAAACCCCATTTGAATACAGTGACGAGTATTTGACACGACACCTGTTGCGGACATCTTCTTGAATTCGGTTGGGACATCGATTCAGTAAGAGGTACACAATGGAAAACGCTCGTCGATTATATCAGCGATTTAATTCTCAATAATCTTGATGTTCTTCAGTTATTTCATTCACAATAGACAGATTTATAATTACGAGGTTCACTAGAAATAAAAAGTTACAAATTAAAATCCTATATATTACGGAAAATCAAATATAATCTTAACATACCATATGGTGTACGTATTACGATCGCCTTGCTGCCTGTCCCGGCTTACATCCCATAATTTCAACTTATGAATATTAATAACCTACGTTAATTAGAAAATCAAATAATTGTCGTCTACAACATCTTATACTCTTATTGTTATGCTTTTTTTTATTTCAAAGTTTTAGCAGTTTGAAATATTTCAAAGTCCGAGTAGTAGGACTTTGAAATATTTCAAAGTACTAGAACATTGAAATTATTTAAACTACTGCAAGTGGTTTAAATAAGAAACCATGGTTGGTCGATGAGCTCATGAATTCTTAATGAGTATAAGATTTTAAAATATAGCACTTTGAACAATCGACAAAACTATTTCCGTTTTCATTCAGAACAAACGCGCGTCCGCCATGACCAGGCTCCTCGCTTCTATGAAAATGATATATATATTTAGGCACTGCCTAAAATCGGAGCTCCCGGTACGAAAGTCACAGGTAGCCCAATTTGAATGAATCAGAAAAATAAGATCGGGAAAAAATAGTTTTCTGATCCTAATTCTTCATTAAAATATTTTATTCCTTTTATATAAGCCTTAACTACTTGAAAACATAAGCTGTAAATACTAGATTTTGCATCTGTTTTCATGCACGAGAAAGATACGGAAACCACGAACGATCTAAACGTTTTCGAAAAACAAAGTTTACATTCAGTTAAACTTGTTATAAAACAAATGAGACAAAATAGAAAATGATGCAAAATGCAATGCAAATTGCAAAATGACTAATTTCTTTGTCAGTAAATTGGCATTTGTAAATGTTTTTAAGTTTATTATTTTTATAATAACATCTATCAACAACACAAATTTATTAGCTCATTTGTATAATCATACTAGCTCGCACAGCTTAATAAACAGTTGAATATTTGGAGCAATCATATCAAACTTTTCCACATAGAAAAGTTGTCGTTCCGCTCGAGCTGTTCTTTTACCATATATGGAATGTACTTACCATATTAGGAAATTGGAATATAATTTTCTTCACTAAATAGGCGAATTTCTTGCTCAAAACTGCTCAAATTTACAGTAAATCGAGTGGAAAACATCACTAACTATCAGCCATCTTGGTTTTGGCCGAAAAAAGACTGGAAATTGTGTAGGGGAGGGGAGCGTGGTTTGTCACCACAGGAAGCCCGCGAATGACAACAATTGTTTGATATGCATATTCATTCAATATTTAAATGAATTATCTGTAGAAAGATGTAAATTTATTGAATGAAAGTCTTCTAACAAGACAAGACAAGACAAGACAGACAAGACAAGACAAGACAGACAAGACAAGACAAGACAAGACAAGACACAGACACAAGACAAGACAAGACAAGACAACAAGACAAGACAGACAAGACAACAAGACAAGACAAGACAAGACAAGACAAGACAAGACAAGACAAGACAAGACAAGACAAGACAAGACAAGACAAGACAAGACAAGACAAGACAAGACAAGACAGACAAGACAGACAAGACAAGACAAGACAAGACAAGACAAGACAAGACAAGACAAGACAAGACAAGACAAGACCAAGACAAGACAAGACAGACAAGACAGACAAAATTTCCGGTTTAGCAGGGGTTCCGGTATACTGAGGTTTTTTGTAAATTACTTTTGTTTTCGATTTGAATAGGTGCGATATCACACCTATTGAAAACATCTTTGTGTCTAAACGTTAGCTTCAGTATAAACAAACACGTAAACGAAAGTTGAAGTAAAAATATCAACAATAAGATCAAAACTAAGCAAATTTCTTAACTTTTTTTCAAAGAACGCCAAGGAGAAACATTTTAAATACGATCTGAAGAAAATCCCCGGTAAAATGGACTGGGAATGACCCCAAAGCCATGTGACATGAAAAAACATGGCGGCCGCAACTTTGCGAACCATTCGATCTTTAGTGTTTCTCAACACTATTAAACCTTCCTTATGCATTCTGTTTGAACATTTATATATTGAAAACAAATAATTAGTCTTTATATGTCTATTTGTGAACAAGATTTACTATTTAAAGAAAATTTTCAATGATTTTGTGAGTTTAGAAGATGTCCCTGTAGACTCAATTTATACATCCGCAAATACGCTAGTGACGGTAGTTCCGAAACAAAGGTATGTTCTTCCGGACTAGCGGGGTTGAATTCTATTGTCAAATAGCATTTGGTACCGAAATTATCGCCCGGTTTACGGAATAGAGAGGTTCCGGTTTATTGAGGTTTATTTTACAAAAGATATATGGGAAACATTTCCGGACCAAAACTTTTGTCCGGTTTATAGAGAATTCCGGTATACTGAGGGTCCGGTATAGAGGGGTTTCACTGCACATGGAAGCTTTTTTTATTTGTTGTTGGTCTATAACTTGTCCTAAAGCGATTTTTTCTGTGCATTTGAGGGCGGGATTCCTGTGTTGTGTACACGAACGGACGGACGGAAGTGACGTCAGCCAAGCCTCGAAAAATCAACTCGATGGTTTACCAGCATTTTTTCTTAAGTATGGTGCTCCGCGGGAGCTTCGCTATAAAGGGAGTCTTCAAATAGCATGAACTAAAAACCTGCTGGAGTAAAACATTCAAAAACCATGCCATTCCTATGCTTTTATACGGAAAGAAATGCTTAATAAGCCTGAAGTGAGATGACGTTTTACCCCCGTCTCTAGACCATAATCCTTTTCACACTGCTTTTGTTCTTTAATTATGACTATTGTTCCTGTATTCTCTAAGGAATCAAAAATTTGAATATGAAAGAAATTTAAAAACTATTATGGTATAGAGTCGGGGGTAAAACGTCATCTCACTTCAGGCTTATTCAGTTCCCCATTCCTTGACAGAATTCGAAAAAAGTATCACTTCGACAACTCTCCATTGAATACGGACACGACACAACGAAGTGACTCAAAATAGTTTTATTTCCAGTTTAATTCATTTAATTACAAAACTTAGAAAAAAATAATGATTCAAAATTAACTAAATTTGAATTGCTAATTAATTACATTGCTCATTTAACTTTAAAAAGGGCCAAAACATGCCTAAAAATCATCACTTTTTGATATCGATAAAATCTGAAAGCTATTTCATAAACAAACCTGTTCAACAAAGCACGCATGGCCAAAGGAAAACTGACTGTTTTGATATAACAACTTCTCCATTCAATTATCTGGAGCTCCTCCGATCTATTTGACGCCAATAAAGATGGATCTTGGCTTTGTCACAAAAGTTATGTTATTTAAGAAATTAAATGCTGAAGTTTGAACAAGAAAACACACGGCAAACGTCAGACTACCGAGCGACTTGAAATGACTTGCGGCAATCCCTTCAAGTGTCAAACCGTCAACTGCGTCACTTTCTGTCAAATTCTAGCCAATGAGGTCGTTTCTTAGCAAATTTGACATTTATTTTCCCTAGCTTGAAAAATAAAGTTTTTTCATACATGTATCTATTAATCTTTAAGGCAAATTGGCAATTGTCTGCACATATAAATCACGATAATTTTACGCTTCACTCTGAAGTCATGACACACAACAAAAGATTAGCGTATTTCTCAGAATTTAAAAAAGTGAATTTATTCACGGCAATTGACTAGTTTGTATTAATCCTTTTTAGGTAAAGTATTAAATGGTCACGTGATATCAAACCATCACGTGGTATCGCCAGTTGATTGTAGTTTTCTATGTACAAGCAATGCCCAGTGCTTGTCGTACAACTACAAACCAAAAGGGGCTGGTGAAAAGGATGTCTGTGAGCTGAACAACGCTACCAGAAAATCCGACCCAGGATCTTATCAGGACGATGCTCTGTACATCCACTACTATGATGCACAAACAGAGGTGAATTTAATAGATTTAAAAACGTCACTGGTATGAGTACAATATTTGACGGTTGCTCGTTGTCGGGATGATGGGAAGCGCGAATTGTAGTATATGTATTTAGGCACTGCCTAAAAGCGGAGCTCCCGATACGGAAATCACAGGGAGAACAATTTGAATGAAACTGAAAAGTAAAAATAATATTCAATTTCTCCCATAATAAAAACCATGCAGTGAAATCGAATCAAAAAAGCACCACATTGTTTTTTCTTTTTTTTTTTTTTTTTTGCACGAGTATACTCTCCCACTTAGGAATTTTGTACACAACTCACCGCCACCCCCAGGGGCTAGTTTTGTTCTTGGAAGATTCTTCAACAAAGTTTTCCAAGGCCGACAGTCTTAGGCTTTGAATCTCTTTTACTTAAATAAAGAATCAAAGGTAATTATAGATAATCCAATACAATATCAAGTTTAGTGAAATTTACCTCGGATGTCTTTAATTGAAATCGAAAATCTGGAGATTTAGGACAAATCAAGACTAAACTAGACCCTGTGGCAGGGTACACTGAGATACCTTGGGAATGGGTCTTGAGTATCCAGGGTTCACTTGTGGAAATGTTCTTTTCTGCGAGTTAACGAGTATGTTGACTTTTAAGTTCTTAAAGTAGTATGATTTTCATCAATTTTGCTTGCACTGGAGAGGGGTATTAGAGAATAAAATTTCCCTGGCCCCGACTTTGGGGTATTTGACTTTGTATGTCGGTCGCACAGGTGGTGAATTTGAGAAAGTAATACACCTATGATTGTAAGTCCCGTTGGGGGAAATACTACGGGGTGGGGAAGTAGTTGTTGATCAAATAACGCGAAAAATTGAAGACGAAAGAAGAAATTGAATTTCAAAGTGTTTTTTATTTATTTATTTGCTCTTGTTGTTGAATTGGCATCATAAGCAATCATAAACGTTTTCCTTCGGCATCGACGGCAATTGCTCACTCACCACTAACAATTCACGATATTTTCCTCATCGTCGTCCAATAATTACTAATTATTATACATTTTAGTAAGTATCTCAATTCGGATTGGTCGAGAGCCCTCAGCCAATCCCTGATATCGTGTGAACTCGACATGATAAATGTATTATCTGTAGGTTTTCCTACAGATAATACATTTATCATGTCAAGTTCATTCAAGGTCACACTGAGGTAGCTTTGGTTTTTATTCATTATGTGTATTTATTTCCAGAATTATGTATAAAAACAATTATTTAAGGAATCCTTAACCTATTTTCATATATTTTATGAATAATTCTTGAAATATTTTAATTCTGATTTTAAAATCTTGCGTTTTTCACGCGACATCATGGCGTTCATAATTCTTGTCTCTATAATTTAAAGATTATGTCATTTTTTTTCCAGAATACAAAATGTATAATAAAGCATTTATTGAATTCGGTTATCGCATAATATGAAAAAAATCCCTCACATGAGACCATACAAACTATGTCTGAAAAACACGGTTTTTGGATCTTTTCTCAAAATAATGACTATGTAGACAAAGCACAGAAGTGGATTCAGTTAATTCAACTATTCATGGACTGTATTATATGGTTTAGATTGAATTCTATTGAGAAAAACCACCGTACTTTTTGAGTTGAATGTACGCTATTGGATGTATTTTACAAGAGAAAATGCATGACATAACCGAGGTCAAGCTAGAAAATCGTCTCTCCTTGAAATAAAACAGAACCTGTCAAAAAAAAAAAAAAACAAACAAAAACACAGAAGTGGATTTGAAAACCCCGGGCTTTCCTAAACATTTTGGTATATAATTCATAGGAATTTGTTAAAATTTAGAACCGTATTTTTGCTGATTTTATAAGCTCATACTATCTGTTGGCCTATACATTACATTCGCCTCTTATGGTTTCTTAGGTTTCGTACCCTCGAAAACATGCTAACTACGGCAGTTAGCGAAAGAAAAGAAGATTTACGGGTCATTTAGGATGTTTTGTCACGCAGTTTACTTGTGCTATATAACCTCACTTTTAAGAACAACTTTTTGCTTTGGGAAAGAAGGAAAAAGACCGAAAAGAGCAAATAAATCAAACGTATGGGCAATTTTTTCCAATGATATCGTAAATTATCAAGACCTCGGCTGTGTTATCTGCCTCAGCCTTCGGCTTCGGCATGCTCAACCTCATCCAATAATTGCTTATTATTAGCCATTCGAGGTTGCGAAATAAAAGTGTGGAGTTCGCATTGCAGTGCATCTTGGGACTGTTTAGTGGACACAACAATCAAAACCTCCTTCTACTCTGTACCTTCTGTACTATTCAAGTTCTTTGCAAGGTTGTAATACTTTTTCCTTAGACATATCGCGGGTATATTTCAAATTAACTATAACTAAACCAAATTGAAAAAGAAGTATAGGGTTCAAAAGGTTAAAACATCGAAGTTAAGACCGAAGGGTATTCTGGGAATACAACTAATAAAACCAATATTATGCTTTTTGCAGTTTTGCAGCTCTACAATTAACATCGATTTAGGATACCGAACAAACTCTTCATGCATGTGTTCTTATGAAATTCCACTCTCCAAAATGCCCAAGATATTGAATACCCATAATCCCTTTTGTCTTAGCTCTAATGATTTAACCTTCCAACTCGAAAGCGTTTTTTTCAATTTGCAGTACAATACACCACACATACTACACTGACACCAAATAATGATTAAATTTGGCTTTTAATGTGTTATGTTCCAGGATGCCAAGTCTTGCCTTGATTACCTTCGAATGGGAGCCACCGAAGACGGTGTCTACACCATCACACGCCCCAATGGCAATCAATATAAAGTCTGGTGCGATCTCAGCTCAGAGCCTGGTTCTGCATGGACTCTCATCCTCTCGTATGCCCACAAGAACAGACGGGAAAAGGCATTCTGTTCGGTTTTTTTTTACCACAGGCAAAGGAATGGAGAAAGACAATCCAAACTGGGAAAGCTATCGTTTAGGTACTGAACGGATGGAAATCATTTCAAAGCAATCAACATATGTCAGAGTGACGTCAAATTTTCCTGTTCATGGTGTCGATTATCGAGACTACTTGAGAGCCAAGATTTCAAGTATAGACATCTTGAGTTTTACTGGGGCTGGAGTCTGTAAGACTGTAGAATACATTGACATCCGAGGCATCAAGGGAAAAGATATCACAGTGCCATTCTGGCAAAATGATGTGTATTTTTTCCACACCGACAGTTCCAGGAAAATCTGTAAATATGATGCTACCAGTGGATCAGTAAAGGATGAAAACAATTTTGGCGCAACGTGCTTTGATTTTAACCCAGCGACTCGAGGAAGCGCAAATGGCGAGAGTACGATTCAATACTGGTTTGGTGGATATTTGTAAATTCCATTAAGGTGATTCCCTTGAAATACAAGAAATGTCATTAACCCCGAACTTTGTGTAGTCGTTCATTGCACCATGTACGTTTCAAATATGCAATAAAAAGGAGGGTCATCATTCTCGTTTTCGTGTTACATGACCTTAAAATATGACAAAATATAGCATTACAGATATGGCTGTAACCGGAAGTCGAACATAAAAATAACACCATTCTTTGCAAAATCACATGTTTTAAGCAATTAATGTTTTACGCAAAGTAATCTTAATTACACGAACTAAGCTAAGCATTTCATCAGTTTAAGTAAAATTGTACAAATGCCTATAGCCTTTTTGTTGAAATATGTAACTACGTGTGTGCTCTTGAGAGTCGTCCTGAAATCGATCTCTTGCCCCCTAGGCATAACTCACTAAACTACTCAAATTTGCGAGAGCCTGAACGAAAAAAAAAAGTGTCAGTTTAGAAAAAAATTTTATTTATCACTATTTATAAAAAGATTGTATATTCCTTTCATATAAGCGTGTTTAACTATTCTTCGTGAAGCTTACTAGATTTAAAAACTTACTAGATTTTGAGATTCTATTTCACCAGTTTAAACTGTTTCTATGTGTGAAAAAGATGTGGAAATCACGAGTGACAAACGTTTTCGAAAAATAAAGTTGTAATTGACATTCAGTTAAACTTGACAAGAACGAACTGAGTCAGATTTATTAATGCAAATTTTATTTCATTCAATATTGAATTAAATTATCTATAGATATAAATAAATATAAATATAAAACTATTGAACGAATGTCTTCTTTGGTTTGTCGATTATAGGAGGCGAACGAAACTGCTTTTCTTGTACGTGAACTGAACATGCGATAGTTTACTGGTTGGGCTATTTTTAGTAACCAGATGCAGTTTAAATTTCGCCTTACCCAACTCCCGTGCGTCATCAACTTGCGCGCGTATGCTCTTTCCGTTTATTTTTTTGATCGCCAAATTTAAAAACAAAACGGAAAGAGCATGCGCGCGCAATTCCTACAAAATTCTCTATTTTTGTGTGTTAAATCAACTTTTCTAAAGAATTTGATATAACGCAGATTTTTAGAATTTTTTTCGAATAAGCTTAGAGTCCCGTGGAAAATTTTAGGGTTTTGCCCTCTTGAAGTTCAAAACGTGTATGGTTCTTCAATAAAATCTTGTAGATTATTCAGCGGTTTTTGAGCGTGCTCTCATCGTGGGCTCAAATCGAACGTTCAAATCCATAAATCCATAATGATGTCAAAATTAAGCTATATGGCCTTTCTATATATGGTTCATCAGGGCCTAACTAGCGTTCGAAATTTTAGATTTAGATTTATAGATTAATAGCGGATGTTTTTGATTATTTAGAAAGAAGTGATGATCGTTCATATATTCTTCTTGCAGCAGATTTTCAAAAAGACTTCGATTCCGTTGAGCATAACTTCATGTTTGCTGTTCTTCGATCTTTTGGCCGGCTTTGAAGATGGTTTTGCTAGATGGATCAAAACACTCCTTACTAATTCTAATAGTTGTATTATTAATAATGGAAAAGCTTTTGATTTTTTGAGCTAAAAGGACGTACCAAACAGGGAGATCCAATATCTCCATAATTGTTTATTTTGACAATACTTGCCCAGTTAACATTAATTCGTAATAATGAAGATATAAGAGGACTATGGATTGATGAAAAGGAGGAAGAGACTAAACTGGTTATGTTTGGGGTTATAAAACGTGCGCTTCTACATTCTTTACATGCTTTAACCTAGTATAATTCTGAGAGTATTTGATAAAGGTCATTCAAACTCTGCAGTATACTTGCATTGGTTCTTCATATTTATTTCTTCGCTCGGGCTTACAGCACAGGTAGTCGTCATTATCAGATGCCAAAAGACGTTTCTCAATTTTTACACGCAGTTTAATGTTTTGCTGCTGAAGTTTGATTGAATAATTTCCACGCAACTCAGTAAAAAAAAAAATCATAATCAAACCATTTGAGTAAGTCAAAGTCAAAGTTCTTACCTGAACCAGTGCTATGCGCTATGGAATCTTAAAATAATCCACTTAGCAATGTTTCGTTTGCAAATTCTTTTATCGCTCTCTTTCGCTTTAATTTTTTCTCTGCAACTTCATTCAACTGAAAGCGCGGGCAAGGTAATTGGTTGATTATCTGATTGATGACGTAATGCGCGCTCTCGTGTCCAGTATCTCACGTCTCTTTATTGGATAATTATTCTCACCTGAAAAAGTGGTATGTGCATGCTATTGAATCACAAAACAATCTGCTTAACACTTTTTTACTAGCGAAATCTTTTATCGCTTACTTTTGCTTTTTGTCTCACTGAACAAATTGATTCAAAGCGCCCAAGGTAATTGATTGATTATCTGATTGATAACGTAATGCGAGATCTCTTATCCAGTATCTATCGTGTATTATAATCTTTATATAATTTAGACAACTAAGTTTAACTTTTTACGATTTGAACATAGAATATCGTTTAAGACTATTTTGTATTCTAATTTAACATTTATTATATTTATTATATACATTAAGTTATTTATCATAATTTAGATATTTTATGCATCGTATGCTAATGTTTGTGACGCGTATCAGATCATATACATGTGAAGATGCTATTTGCGGGTTAGGGATAATAGAATTATTAGCATTAAATGAAATGTTAATAGAGATTGTAAAGGAGAGAGAAAGCAAAAGAAGGTAATGCGAACACAATCATTTCAGTTTTACAGTGTTAAACGGAATTAAAAGTTGTTTTAGATCTTTCTCGGAGTCTAAGACACACGCCGCATCCGATGTTTCACCCTTTTAGCAAAAAAAAGATGCCAAATATATTCGTGGCATTCATTAATTTATTACAAAGTTACTACATTACTAGAAAACCATACACTACATGTTCTTTATAGCATTGTCAGATATGTCTTCCAGTGAAAGTAGTCACATTCTTTGATGTTTGACCTGTTTTTACCCTTCTTTGTTATGTACCAAGGTACTTGTATGACTCATTGGTTGAAACCAAAAAACATTCAATATAATTAGTAAATATTCGCATCGTGGACTGAGTATTAATGATAAAAGATCCTAGTTCGATTGTGAGCTTTTGCGCATGTGTATTTTTTCAAGTAAGATTTCAAAACACCTCCCACACGGACTAAGGAAGCATTAGGAAGGTAGCCACCAGACACAGACTCAACACACAGTGCTAAGGGGTCGGACACGGTCTAGGGGCCGACTAACCTCTCCCTTAGGCTTCGGCCGAGCTTCCTGATTAGTCACTGGATAGCGGTGTCGGGGCCGAAATCTCCGGCATAGCCGTAAATGCTTCGCGCTGCCATACTGCGCTTCAGCACTGGATGTTCGGAGGTATGGTCCTACTTAATCAATAAAGAACAAAAAAGATTTCAGCAAAAAAAACTTTCTTTAAAAAAACTGAAAAGGTCCTAAGTCTGGTATACTTGTCCTACTCCATCTCCAAGTGTCTACTCGATCTCGCAACAATACATCTAGTTAACGTCAATTTGTTGAAATCGCTTAACCCAACCATGGTCATGGCTCCGTCCATCGTACTACCAAAACAAATCGCTCTGGTCTGAAATGGTCTGGTTTAGGTGGCACGAAAAAAAAGTGGATGATTCCCTATATCGGAAGAGACCGAGTTTGCGGAACTTTCCGATCAGAATAACACATGCCATTTGTTTGCCAACTTTCATCATTTCCGGTCTATTTTTCCAAAGGCTTTAGACAAATCCAGATCAGTGGTCTATCATCAATGCTGCGTTTTGATTGGATGAGCTTATACCAGGCTATAAGTTATAACCTAATCATAGCGAAAAAGTGCCGTCTTTGAAAACCAAAACATAAAATTTTACTCTAATATTTGACAGACTAGCTGGATGTGACTAAAACAATGTCCTATGAGTCTATAGCCCATTCGAGCGCGAGGATCGATCCCTCAAGAACATAGATCACTCTTTGCAGATCAAAACACTTGTGATTTGCCAATCTTTGGACATGCAAGACACACTGACAGAGAGAGCGTTGTGTCTTATTCCGGACCACCAATAGCTGAGTTCAGAGATAAAGATACTTGTGATTTGCCAATCTTTAGACATGCAAGACACACTAACAGAGAGAGCGTTGTGTCTTATTCCGGACCACCAATAGCTGAGTTCAGAGATAAAGATACTTGTGATTTGCCAATCTTTAGACATGCAAGACACACTGACAGAGAGAGCGTTGTTTCTATTCCTGTACCATCAATATAGTTGAGTTTAGAGATCGAAACACTGGTGAAAGAAAGTAATCGTTGTTCATCCAATCACAAGCATTTCTTTTTTTCAAATGCCTTTATAGAGTTCTTTTACTAATGACAAATCTATGGTTCACTTGATATGTTACAAAACATAATACCTTCTCCTAATGTTCTCAATCTCCTCCTCTCTGATTGCTTTGTACCTTATTCCAGGGCATGTTTCATCGCTCAGTTGTCGTTTCTAGGCTTTTTTTTCTGTCACTTAACTATTTCTCTTTTGGTTCGTCGTCTCTCTTTCTTTCTTGGGGCTTCGGGAAGAGCTAGTCGTCATTATTGGAGTCCGCATTTCAAAGATTTACTGCTGAAGTTTGATTGAATAATTTCCACGCAACTGAAAAAGAGAATCATTATCAAACCGTTGGAGTATGTCAAAGTTCTTACCTGAACAAGTGCTATGTGCTATGGAATCTTAAAATTATCCACTTAGCAATGTTTCGCTTGCAAAATCTTTTATCTCTTTCTTTCGCTTTTTTTCTCTTCAAATTCATTCAAATGAAAGCGAGCGCAGGGTAAATGGCTGATTTTACCACAATTGTAAATTTTCTCGCGCGCTGATTGGTTAAAAAACGTCGTAAATAAGAGGCCATACCAACAAATGGCGTCATGCAAGACTTCGTGCAGTCTATTTCCTAGAGTTTTGTGAGTTTTGTAGTAAAAAACAAATTTACGATGGTTTAGCGTGGTATGTCCTCTTATTTACCACGATATGACGCCAAACGTTGGTCAAAATTAGTTATGGACCCACATTTTGACCAACTTTTGACGTCATATAGTGGTAAATAAGAGGACATACCACGCTCAACCATCGTAAATTTGTTAATTATCTGATTGATGACGAAATGCGCGCTCTCGTATCCA
This sequence comes from Actinia equina, assembly GCA_011057435.1. NCBI lineage: Eukaryota > Metazoa > Cnidaria > Anthozoa > Actiniaria > Actiniidae > Actinia > Actinia equina. Next base: position 72,495 of record WHPX01000381.1, on the reverse strand, counting down.
GTATCTCACGTCTCTTTATTGGATATATGGGAAGACTAATTCGTACAAGCAAGGCTTTTTCCCATTTTCGGCTGCATTTATGCTTCTTCTAACTTTCTTGTTTTCTCACGATTTCTATTTCAAATTTGTATTTTAGCAGCTGCATTTTTTAAAGCAAATTTCCAATGTTTTTCTTTGAAGCACAAGATTTGAAGCACAAGATTTGATATTTTTCATTTAAGGTTGGTGCCTACTATTGTCAACGCGCACACTTACTGCGCATGTACGTCGAAGGATTTCCGCGGGTTTCAAAAGCAAAACAACCGAAGGTACAGAAAAGTCGTTTTGGGACGAATTTAATGGCAAAAACAATAGCAATAACTATATTTTTATGCAGGCAATTTTGGATTAAGAAGCAATCTTCAAAAATTCAGGTGTTTTTGGTCCACAATCAAATATCCTAAGTTTTTAGAAAAGCATGGTTTTGATCGCCTCGGATTGGTGAATCATAGAACTTTTTTCAATATTTTCAAACAGATATCCTAGCTTTATTTTAAAAATAAATGGAAATTGAATACACGTTTACAGCAACCAATTACTGGCAAAGCAAATTATTATTTTGTTTTATTAAATCTGTCTCTTGTTCTCGGTGAAGTTGAACATTTTTCGTAAACTTTATGCCTAGAGTTTTGTTTTGCACGCTGACGTGAAACATTCATGAAAGACGTCCACTTTATTCAACTTCAAAAAAAATACTTTTCACATAACATTTGTTTAATGAAATCCCTTTCTCTGCACAATAAATACTCATTAATTATTGTTCTTCGAATTGGATAAGTTTTCTGATACTTTGCACGCTTGAAATAACGATTTTTCTTTAGTTTTTACCCTGCTTGTAAAAAATAAGGAAGGCTGGAAGGAGGGGAAAAACGACTGGTCATGAGCTGGTCACGCTGTTTCGTAACGTCGCGTCACGCTTGTCGCGCTTTTAGTACCCGATCTAACCTCAATAAAATATTCAAAAAAATAACTTTTTAAATCGCACGAGTACCCCCTTTATTCCTTCGTGCATTATGTAATATATATATTTAGGCACTGCCTAAAAGCGGAGCTCCCGATACGAAATTAGGGAGCCAGGGAGCCCAATTTGAATGAATCTGAAAGGTAAAAATAAGATCGGGAAAAAATCTTCAATTATTTTTATTCGAGATGAAGATAATGTATCCCATAATAAAAACCATGCAGTGAATTCGAATCAAAATGCACTACCATTGCTTTTTATGCGCGATTATACCATCCCACTTAGGAATTTGGAACACAACTCACCACCAGCAACACCACGGGCTATTTTTGTTCTTTGAAGATTCTTCGACAAAGTTTTCCATGGCCGACATTTTTAAGCTTTGAATTCCTGTTTAATTTTACTTTAAAAAACGAAAGATAACTACAGACAATCCAACAAAATATCAGGTTTAGTGAAATTTAGCTTGGATGTCTTTCATTGAAATCGAAATTTTGGAGATTCCCGATTCTTTTAGGACAAATCAGGACTATAAAACAGACTTGAAAACTGGTTAAGGTGAGAAAAAACTAAAGCTTACTTGCGTCTTTCACATAACGATGTTTGGAAAACCATAAGAATTTTGATGTTTTTATAAATGTATTTTTACCGCAATGAAAATAAAAAACAAACAAACAAATGCTTTGGTAGCATCAGAGAGAAAATTGCCTGGAGATCATCAACTAACTAAACTTGAGAAATGAAGGTCCTGAACATTTAAAACCAAATGGGTCATCAGTTCAAAGGAAAACGTTTTCTTAATTACTTCATTGAAATAATTTTATTCCTTTCATATGAGAATTAACTACTTTTCGAGAAGCTTGAAAACTAAGCTTACTAAATTTTGAGATTCGATTTTACCAGTTTTCATGTCTGTTTTCATGTGTGAGAAAGATACGAAAATCACGAACGACAAAAGTTTTCGAAAAGCAAAGTTTACATTGAGTATTAAACTTGACACGAACAACTGAGACAAAATAGAAAATAATGCAAAATACAAAATGACTAATTTCTTTGTCAGTAAATTGGCATCTGTAAATGTTTTTGAAAATTTTTTAGCTTGGTTAAAAAGTGAAAGACAAGGTCTTTATACAATATCATCTCTCAACAACACAAATTTAAGCTCATTTGTATAATCATGGCTAGCTCGAACAACTTAATAAACAGTTGAATGTTTGGTGTAATTTTACATTTCATTCAATATATAAATAAATTATCTGTAGAAAGATATAAAATTATTGAATGAAAGTCTTCAGCTTTGTTTTGCCGATGGGACCCGCGATAGGAGGCAAGCAAAGCTGAATTTTTCTTGAACGAAAAACATATCATAGTTGGTTAAAAACAACCGAATTGTTAATGATTTACAAAGCTAAACAAAGGACGAATATTTGTTGTAATATGCTCTTCATGTTATATTTCCTCCAGCATTAAAATAAATTAAGCATATCTACAGAAATATTAAAAGTTTTGAGGGAAAGTCTTTGATTTGTCGATTCGTCGAGAAAAAATGCTTGTCAAAAAATAATAATATACGATTGTTTGCTAAACAACACACACCTGAATTCTTGGAGAACACTTCTTAATCCATCTTTGAATACATGAAAGTTTTTTTAATTGTCTTTGGTCTATAACTTGCCCTAAAGCGATTTTTTCTGTGCATCTGAGAGTCGCCTTAGCTAGTAGTTTTGCTTCAAATTCCTTTGTCTTTCACGCTCATTTTCTCTTTGTTCATCCGTCAAGTTTTGCCTCATATTCCTTTGTCTTTCACGCTAATTTTCTCTTGGTTCATCCGTCAAGTTTTGCCTCATATTCCTTTTTCGTTCACGATCATGTTCTCCTTGTTCATAATCGAAGTCCCGCCTGGATTTGCGTTTTCTCTCTCTCTCTGCTTGCCGCTTTTCTTTGGTGAGATTCCTTCGTCTTTGCCTTTCTTTCTCACGCCTCCAGAGTTTTTCCTCTTCCGAAAAAACTCTTTTACTTCTGGCCTTTCTTTTGGCTTCATTCTCCTCTGAGCTTTCTTTCGACATATCGATTTCGGAAAGGGGTTCCATCGTAAATAGAGTAAATATAATATAAATATAAGCTTGAATAAAAAATTGTCTTGTTATCTTTCGGTATTTCTATACGTAATAACAGGTGTAAAAACGTATTTTACAAAAGTTTAATAGCCGGATTTACCTTTATGTGTACCCGGATGTTGCAACGCGTCGATATTCCCGCCAAAAAAAAAAAGATAATCTAACCAGCCAATCGGGATTCTTGCTTACACGGACGGACGGACGGACGGAAGTGACGTCAGCCAAGTCATGAAAAATCAACTCGATGGTTTACCATTTTTTCTTAAGTATGGGACTCCGCTAATAACAATACTTAATTAAATTCTTGTTACAAAATGTGAATGCTTATTTCAGCAAACATTCAGCACCCCTTCAGTGAAACATTTTTCATTTTGAGGGCAAAATTTGGTCAAAAAAATGTTTTTCATGAGATATAGTTGTTTTTTTAAACAAGTTTCAGATAAAATCGATCAAAACAATTTGAAATACGATTGCTTACGTCATCGGTGTTTAACGTTTATTATCTCGCTTAGATTCACGGGGAACCCCATTTTTTTTAGATTCCAGTGGCCTCCTGGGTGTTTTTTTCGCAATTAGTAGGCAACAACCTATGAATTATACAATAATATGCTCAATATTCTCCTTCACTGAAATAGTATCCCACGTTTCCATGCGTATTGAAAGCATAAAATGTTTCTGCCGCACAGCAGCAATGTTTCGCATGTGGCTAAATTTGGAAACATGGAGGAAATTGATGGTTTTCAACCATTCCCAAGAGAATTAAAGAACAAAAGACACGGCGGCCACGTTGGAGGATATAACAAAAGAATTCATTGACAATTCTTTTGTTAAGTTCCTCCAACATGGCCGCCGTTAAAACAATCAATATGCGCGCTGTAAACATGTTTCCTCGTTTATCCAGGGCCTTAGATGTATGAATAATAAGTCAACAGTATTCATCGTTTTGAATATGCAGGTTTTGGTGAAAGGTGCTGCTGGTATACGGCAATGTTTCTTGAAGCTTGTGTCACAATCTGTTGAGCGACAACGAAAGAAAGTGCGGTACAGATGTACCAACATGCGATGCATTAAATAATTGTGCTTTTTATATGGCAAGGTAATTTCACGCGCTATGATTGGTCCATTTGCGGTCCATAACTTACTACGGTACGGACCGAAAAATGAAATGGTTCACTCTTTCATACAATAGTGGTGAATAGCGGCTAATTCAGTAAATGAAATAAAGATAGGTTTACAAGTAGAATTAACGTAAATTTGTTACTTCAGTAATCTTACAACGTTAACTTTGAACTTATCTTAATCGATGGGATGAAAAAGCCGGTAGTTTCTTTCGTTAACGTTTTATGTAGTTTTCTAGGCTACTCCGCTCTTGAAGTATTTCCATATTTTCAGGAATATTTCATCCACACTTGAATTTGAATGCATTTTTGGACAGGAGAGTTGGCAGTACCTTTTTTAATTGAGTCGAAAGTGTGCCGTCTTCATGAATTCAGCCATTGTGCATATGGCGGCCTGCTTCTAACAGTCAAAACGTTGAAAAATGACGAAAACTGCCGTCCATGTTCAGCGAGCCGTACTTTTCCAAAGCTTCTCATTCATTTCTGGAGAGAGTTTTTGAGTGTTTTTCACAATAAAAGGCAGGGAAACAAACGGAAGGCTGTAGTATTTGTCATCTTGGTTGTGAAGATCTTGAAGTTTGAAGTACGACAGTTTTCTTCTCAATCTCATGTTGAGTTCTTGAGGTCTTCTTTTGATGCCTTTTTTGCTTTGCATTTACATGTTTTGCAAAAGAAAGCCTCACTTTTGTTAACTAGTATTTCAGAAAACTATAGCTAAATTCTTTCAAAGTAAACTAAAACTTCGCCTTTTGAGCGACTCAAACACTACATGACTTTTGGCACGTACAGGAAGCCCTTGCAATGCAGTTCTCGTTTGACATGCGCTGTCAACTTTACTTTTTTTTACTTCGCCTCTTTTTAATCTCATTGCCTTGCCATATAAGAGATAAATATCTTATTAACCTCGTTTGCTTGGTCCGTACCGTAAGTTATGGATCCTCGTTTTTTTCACTTTTTTATGGCCCGCGCGCTACGCACTTGGGCCATAAGGCAGTGGATAAAACTCGGTCCATAACTTACGGTGCGGACCTCGCACTCGGTTAATAAGAGTTATATATTAGATAGTGCAAGGCATTAGCTGTAGATACGGTCTGTGGGCCGGTCACTCTCTTCCCTGATGCCTTCGGGCTAGAATATTACCCTGCGTAATCCGTGCATTACCGTTAGTTCTATCTAACGTGCATGCGACGCCTTAGCTTCTGTGGATGTCTCGGGTGTGTGGCAAAGTTAAGGTTACTGGATACCTTAAGGGGTATGTTGCGTTTAAGACGCTCTCTTCGCAACACTTTAAGCAAAACCACATTTAATAAAACTCATAGGTCATATGATAAAGAATTCGATGGAGCATTAACTATGGTATAAAAGATAAAATTCCATATTAAATTCGATGTTGAGCTTTTGCGCATGTCTGGTTTTTCAAGACAGGTTTGAAACCACCTCCAACACGGACTAAGCAAGTATTAGGAAGGTAGCCACTAGACAGATTCATCAAACAGTGCTAATCATAGCAAGGGGTTGATCATTTACGGTCTAGGGGCCGACTAACTTCTCTCTTAGTCTTCTGCTGAACTTCTCGATTAGTCACTGGATAGCGGTGTCGGGGCCGAAATCTCCGGCGTAGCCGTAAATGCTTTCCGCTGCCATACTGCGCTTCAGCACTCGATGGCTGGAGGTATGGTCCTACTCAATAAATAAATAAAATAATTGCATTAAACATATCTTTATTTAGAAAACAAAACAAAAAAATCACAACAGTCACACCTTAACATAAACATAGATAATGCATAATTACGGAGCTCCCAAAAAGGTACAGGAAACCCAATTAATATAGATAAAACTTAATGGTGAAAATGAAATCGAAGGAAAAACACATGAATTCTTTTTTTTTTTTTTGAAATTAAAGATGGAGACAATGTCCCGCATAGTGAAAACCATGCAGTGAAAAAATTAAATCGAAATGAATACATCGTTTTCTTCTCACGGCTCGACTTTGTTTTCAACCTTACTACTCTCCCACTTAAGAATAAGTACAGATAATTCAATAACATAGAAAATGTAGTGAATATAACTTTTTTAACTTTTTTTAATTTAAATTTTCTAAAATTGGACGAGCCTTTAGGCGGGTCCAATTTGAGAACTTCCAAAGCATCACGAGTATCTATAAATTCCCAATTAATTGTACGAGAAGATTGTGCAATTTTTTTGTTCATAATACTCTCAATTGAGCAACTTAATTGAAACTCTACAAAATACAAAATGGGATTTAATTGTTTTCCTCTCGTCCAATCAGAATCGAGTAATTTCTTTGAATGTCTTATAAATAAAAATACAGTTGAACCTCTATGCAAACTTAATTTGCATATGTAAAGTGATTCCCCGGGGATTATGCAAATGAGATAACAAAAGGGACTCCACCTGGTCCTAGTGTCACTCTACTCGATGCAGCCGCTTGCTAAACATTGATTGCGCCCCACCCTCCCTCCCATGGGAAGACCGGGTTTGAATTGGATCCCACAAACATTTGCCCTGGCCTAGGCGTGTCCCAGGCCATTGCAATTCCCCATTCCTCATTACCATCTCATGAATAACAATACCCGGGGAAGAAAATTACACTATTTTACATCTAGAGAAGATCTAAAGAAATTATAGCGCATTCAACGTTGATTAAGAGTGGAGGAATAATTCTAGATCTAATCTGATTCGTTCAAGTGGATTGATATGAGGTTTGATAGAACAACGAATTATAAATTTGACAGATGCTTGAAGCCAAATTGTCATTCAATGAACATTCCTAGTGTTGATTAACAATCTCTCTTGCTACCAAAAAGTATTAAATAAATAAACAAACACATTTCTGAACCCTGATTAAAATGGAGGATTGTCCAAACATCCCACGAAAAAAAATGTCAAATATTAACAAATGAGGAAAATACAAAAGGGATTGCACAAGACTATACACCTTTTGCCGTTCATTAACAGAAAATATACATTCATTTGTGCCAATAGTTTTGTCAATCACGTGTAATGTACTTTCATCAACACTACAAGTAACATCATTAGCGCGGATCAACTTTCAATAACGACAATTGAATATGCGTGTACATTCATGGACATCAATGGACAATCAATAGCGCGTTCGTACATTCATATGCGCGGAATGTATTTTCTTGTGCGCGAAATTAAACTTCAATAACACCAAATGACCAACAATTGCATTTATAGACAATCATTTACCCAAAAGTGAAAATTCATTAGTGCTATTAGCATAATCATTGACAATCACAATAACGCGCTTGGACAATCATGAGGGTCAACGTTATATTCTATAGCGTGGCTCGACAAACATTTGCATGATTCGAATGAACAATAAGAGAAATAAAACAATCATTAGCGATTTTTTAAAAAACTATTTTAGGCTTCAATTTCTTCGCCATTTATACATCGTGGCAAATACGTTTGCATATATCTGAACCACTGATCACATTTAGCGATAGTGATGGTAGCCACATTTCTCTGGAACCCTTCCATTAGCAACTGCTTTCTGTAGAGACCTAGAGCAATCCCTTGTCGTCTTGCCGCAGCCCAATAGTTCGTATGTTGTTGGATCTCTGGACGGCTGGTGTCGGCTTTAATTGCTGCTTTAAAGTGAGCTAATTGCTATTCTCCTACGCAGCCGCTATTATGGAGGCAATTTCCTGAGTTTTTTATATGTATTAAAGTGATTTTAAAAAACCCGCTAATGATTGTTTATTTCTCTTGTTGTTTATTCGAATCATGCAAATGTTTGTCGAACCACGCTATAGAATATAACGTTGACCCTCATGATTGTCCAAGCGCGTTATAAATTGTCAATGATTATGCTAATAGCACTAATGAATTTTCACTTTTGGGCAAATGATTGTCCATAAATGCAATTGTTGGTCATTTGGTGTTATTGAAGTTTAATTTCGCGCACAAGAAAATACATTCCGCGCATATGAATGTACGAACGCGCTATTGATTGTCCATTGATGCCTATGAATGTACACGCATATTCAATTGTCGTTATTGAAAGCTGATCCGCGCTAATGATGTTACTTGTAGTGTTGATGAAAGTACATTACACGTTATTGATACAACTATTGGCACAAATGAACGTACATTTTCTGTTAATGAACAGCAAAAGGTGTAATACAACAGCATAGGAAGCGGATCTAGCATTAAAAGCGTTTTAATCAGCAGTTTAGCCTTGTTTGGTCCATTTTCCTACCCTTATTGCGTTTTACTAATAATCAACAAGAACTCAAGAATCCCGAAGCAATCAATCGGCTGTTATGTGGTTTCACACTTGAAAACAACACAATTCCCCCCTGTACTGAAAATTGAGGCCAAAAATAATAGAAAATCCCTTTCCTCTTGACAACGCATATGAAAACATGACCCCAGTGCTATTCAATTTCCACTGACAATGGTTCAAATAACATAACCGATTTGAAGTACTGTAATTATACACCCTAGATCGCTTTGTGACAAATCAGAACAGTCGCGTCTTGTCCAAGCAAACAATGTCGTCGTATGTAAGGAAACAAACAATAAAGAGGATGTTTCAGCTTCTGTTCTTGGTTTCAGTTTTTCAATTCTGTAAAGGTACAACTTCTTAAAATGAAGAGTAAGATATTAGTTAAAACACCTCCAATCATCACTTTTATAGCTTCCTGATCCCTGTCCGACAAACAAACAGCAAGATGATATACATAGAATTGGTTGGCATGATACCAAGTCCGTGTTACCTTGCATTGTGCACGTTTTAGTCAATAGAAATACTTGAAAGTCGGTTAACACGCAAATTACACGGAAATTAAAAATCATGACGTACTAGTAAGACTGTTTCAAAGCGAAAATGACAGTAAGTATTAGATATAAATATGCTCTTCTATAGACTGTGTACTTTACATTGTTTGACCAGGTAACGAAACCTAGTTTTTTTCAATTTAAGAAATATAAACAGTTTTCCTTTTAATACTCTGATCTAGACACGCGAGATGCTGAAATATGCATGAGCGAACTGCGACATGAAGAGGAGTGGTTTCCAATTTCTCAAGTGTTCTCTTAGCATCCCAAGTGTTTTTATCAGATCATTGAAAACAGAAAGCTCACTAGGTATTCCATATCTCTTGTATGAATTAGCAAGTGCATATCTGATTAATGAACGAATGAACCAAAAACACTGTCATAATTCATTTTCCATATAAAATTTCAAAGAGGAAGAATAACATGAGAGTTTTAGATTCTCTCACCTAAAATTCCATTTCCACCAATCAGGGCGCGAGTTAGAAGCTAGTTATTTAATAATAACTAATTTATGCAAACAAATGGGTTTGCCAATAACTTTTGAAGAGATAGATTCAGCTTAACGTATCGATTCAAACATGCTAGAACAAACTAATGGGCTTGCCACTAAGTTGCCAAGAGCTAAATCAGATTAACGTATCGATTCTATTCCAAACATTTGTAGTTAGATAAGTGGAATATCGCGATAAGCTGTCTTTTTAGGCTCTGCGATGTCACCTCATAATACACCACTTGTTTTCACAATTTCTCTATTGTCATTACGTATCAGACCTTGTCTAACTATCTTTTAGGCTTCTGCGTTCAGACATGATTAATTATATGTAAGATTACGGATAAAATGCGTAGAATTTGAAAAAAAATTACGTTTCGGCTATAACTAGTGATAGTATTCATCAGAATGAATGCAAATATTGTTTAAAAAAATTGGCAAGCAGTGCCACTTCCTTGTCAAAGCGGCATATTATATCTTGACCCCAGCGATATTCTATTTCTATTGACCATGGTTCAAACTACACAAATCAGAACGGGGCCACCTTGTTCGAGCAAACAATGTCGTCTCATGAGAGGAAACAAACAATGAAGTGGATGTTTCAGCTGCTTTTCCTGGTTTCAGTTTTTCACTTCTGTAAAGGTACGAATTCGTAAAATAAAGAGTAAGATATCATTTAGGTAAACCTCGAAGGAACACCGTCTTTTATAGCTTCCTAATGCCTTACAAGTAAACAGCAAGATACCATACTTAGAATTCATTTGCATTATAACGAAGTCCGTGTTACCTTGTTTACTTTTTAGTCAATAGAAATACTTAAAAGCCGGTTAACACGGAAGATACACAGAAGTTAAAAATGACGTAGAGATAATTAATTAATTAATTGCGTCGAATGGAAAGATTCTCTCAACTAAATTTTATAGATTTTAATACACATATCTTCATAGTTTATATATTAGAGGGCCACAGGTTTGTTAGCATATTGCTATTTAGTGCTACCCTCAGTAAATAAAGGGTTTATTATTATTATAATATTATTATAATGGCATTTCGACCAATCAGGGCGCGAGTTAAAAGCTAGTTATTTTATAATAACTAATTTATGCTAGAACAAACAAATGGGTTTGCCAATAAGTTTCGAAGAGCTAGATTCAGCCTAACGTATCGATTCAAACATTTGCAGTGAGATAAAATGGAATATCGTGATAAGCTGTCTTTTTAGGCTGTGCAGTGTCACCTCATAATGCACCAGTTCTTTTCACATTTGTCGAATGTCGATACGTATAAGATTTTATTAATATATATATTATTTTAATGAACTAGATGAACTGCCTCAAAAACCTTAAAATTATTATAAATTTAATAAGCGAACTTTAGCGAACTTTTTGTGCTGGGCCTATGGGCACAGTACATTTGTTTTTGGTGAGTTAGGTATGATCGGAATTTAGTGTTACGAATGCCATTGGTGGACCTCGTCATGATTGACCATTGGTGAAACACGAGGTAAAAACGCATGTTGAGATCTGTAAGATCGGGACACGGAGGAGGTGAAAGAGGTTGAACATATGTGGTTTTCGTGGTAAGAGTGCCTTAATCCAACTTACTTTAAACTTAATTTGGTAGTTCTAAGCAGATAATTAGAAACTGGAGCTAAATTAGAAACTTTAAGTGCGATTTTTGTTTTTTGATACAACTCGAATTAGTTACGTAAACAAAAGATTGTAAATGGACAGGCCAGGAATTTATACTGCGTCATTTTATTAGCAAGAAAAATGATATTAGGTTTGATCAGCAAAACATATTTATTCCTAGTCGAATATTTTTATGACAAAAACGTATTTCATGCCGTAAGCTTGAATGGGGCGGGCCAGGAATTTCTACTGCGTCATTGATCTAAAATTGTACTATTGGTATTTACTAAAACAAGGAACGACCTAAAACGACCTGAAACCATCTTGAAACCACCTGAAACCAGCCAAAACATTGAATCTCCATCGAGTTTGTCGTCCAGTTTGTGTATTTTATTGACTTTTATCGATCGATCGAGTGTTTGTTTTCCTTGGAAGGATGTACTTCATGGTAGAATGTCATATAGTCGCTCATAGTCCTCAAGGATCGGTTTTGGGACCTATTTTATTTTCATTGTATGTTTCACCTATCGTCGAGATAATTTCACGCTATGATATCAGCTATCATCTGGTATGATAGGTGGTTTCAAGATGGTTTCAGGTGGTTTTAGGTGGTTTCAGGTGGTTTCAGGTGGTTTCAGGCCGTTCCTTGTTTTAGTAACAGTACCCGCACGAGTTGTATGTTATTGTATTAACTAAAGTAATGATTTTTGTTTTGGTTAGCTAAACGTATCTATTTCTAGTCGAATATTTTCAGTATGAAAAAGGGATTTTCATGCCGAAACCTTCAACGAGTGGGTGGACGAGGAATTTACTGCGTCATAATTTACATAAAAGAGTACTCACACGAGTTTTATATTAGTTTATTTATAGATCCTTTCACGGTTTCCCACGCCATATTGTTTATTGGGGGGCAAATTTACTAAGAAGCGTAGGGAAAGAGATACGTTTTTCGTAATATTTCCATTCTGAGGTTACCCTACGAGTTTTATATTAGAAGATAATATAGGTAAGTTGTAGTGCTTGGGAACGAGGTTATTCCAGGCGAAAGCCCTTGGAATTAAATTCGGAAAAATTAATTTCCGACCTCGCTGGGATTCGAACCCACGACCTTCGGAATTGTACTACCGATGCTCTACCAGCTGAGCTAGAGGTCAGACTGAGAGCAGGCCGGGGTGAAATAGATGTTAGGTCGCGGTAATTATGATGCAAAGATGAGAGTATGTGGACCGCGTGGCACTAATGAAATAGTAGAAGATAATATAGGTAAGTTGTAGTGCTTGGGAACGAGGTTATTCCAGGCGAAAGCCCTTGGAATTAAATTCGGAAATTAATTTTCCGAATTTAATTCCAAGGGCTTTCGCCTGCAATAACCTCGTTCCCAAGCACTACAACTTACCTATATTATCTTCTACTATTTCATTAGTGCCACGCGGTCCACATACTCTCGAGTTTTATATTAGTTTATCTATAGTTCCTTTCACGGTTTCCGACGCCATATTGTTTGGGGGGCAAATTACTAAGAAGCGTAGGGAAAGAGATACGTTTTTCGTAATATTCCATTCTGAGGTTACCCTGCGAGCAAAGTCTCCTTTAACTTCCCCCGAGTGAGAGAAAGGAAAGATTCTTCTTTCCTTTCTCTCACTCGGGGGAAGGTAAAGGAGACTCTGCTCGCAGGGTATTCTGAGGTAATTTTCGAGACCAAACTTTTTCTGTAGATGGAGAATCTTCTGTTCAATAATGTTTTGTGTGGTATTTTTGAGCCGATGGAGCCACCATAATACTGGTTCTCAGAGAGACGGAGACTTGCTTTGGGGTTTGCGACCAAGACTCGTTTATGCTGGTTCAATTTGACCGTAAAAAAATATTCAAACCGAATCCACGGACTTTCTTCTGTCTTACAATGACTAAATCCCAAATAGCCTTCTACTCTATTCAAAGTATCCAATGTGCCCAGCACAGTTGACACGTTTTCCCGTGTCAAAACTTGTTATGTATGCATGTGTATGTATATATGTATATATGTATATATGTATACATATATGTATGTATTTTATTTATTTATCAATTTGGTTGCTAAATATTATTGTTGATATTCCCTCATCCAAATTATAATTATATATATACCTTGATTCACTTTCTTCTAAATTTTCTATGTTTTTTTAAAATATTTTATCTGGCATCTTTACTGTCTGCTTTAATTTTTCTGCAATTTTAAATATTTGTAAGCTGTCTACCTAGGCTAGCCCGCAAAGGTTATTGTAAACAGCCTGCATCCTCAAACAAGTTAAAAGTCAATATATGCAAAATATTTGTAAGTTAAAAGGGACGTAAATAAAATCTTGTCTTGTCTTGTTTTGTCTAGCCCGAAAGCTCAGTTATTAAATTTATAATAATTTTAAGGTCGTTTAAGCAGTTCATGTATTATAATGATACCAACCTACAAAGAAACACTTAATTTGTATTAGATTTGGTTTGAAATGTTATTCTACTTTCTCTACCTCATGCAGATATTTTTTTTTGGAAAATTTGACAAGCAGTGTGCTACTTCCTTGACAAACACGTACATAATAACATAAACCCAGTGCTATTCAATTTCCATTGGCCATGGTTCAAACTACTTGTAAATGAATTGAATTACGGTAATTGTACACCTTACCTCCCTTTGCGACAAAACATAACAAGGTTGTCTTGTTACTGGATTGCGTGCAGCAAAGCAGTATTAAAATGCGTCGCGTTTCTCAAGGGAATGTTCGCTTTCCGATCCCAAGGCGTTATTGTATATTTATGAAATTCGAGGAATTTGTTTCTAGTCGCGGCCGAGTGAAGACCACTTGCGATCGTATGAATTTGAATTTCTCTTGAAAGATAAGAGATTGCAACTCGTACGTATTGTTTTAGTCAGTTTACACAAATAAAACTTAAAAGAGTGAAGTCACTATACCCGTGCAATAGATGTTGACTATTAAACATTAATAGACCAATAATTCCATTGTTTTCTTTTGTGTTTATTTGACTATTACACGTTGACTAGTACGTTTTATTTCACGGGTAAATACCTTCACTCTCTGTTCCTCTTTCCGAGCAAGGCAAATATTGCAAATATGCTGATGAAAAATAAATAAATAAATTACACTATAATAAGCACTGCAGGTTTAAATTTAAAAAAATTCAAGTTCATGGCGATAATTCATGAATTATCATATAAAATCTTAATTGAAGACATAAGAATGCGACCTTAAAGTTATTATTTAAAAAAATTTTAAAAATAAATTGAAGTTTCCTGGTATTATTCCCCGTACCTAGTGTTTGTTGGAGGAAAACTGTCTAAAAAATCCGAGGGAAACTCTAAAGGACAGGGATAAGACTTTACGGTCGCATTCTTATGGAAAAGGAAAAGTAAGGGCTTTGGACAACACAGAGAGAAATAAATTACACGTTACCCACACAACCCTAAGCTCCCATTGGCTGAAAATGATTGATATGTCTACGAGCTGTTAAAATGTACAGTAAATTCAAAAAACGTTGTCGTCGACCTGCTCAACCCTACGCGACTGGACCGAAAGGAATATGGGTAAAAATCACTGAAGCGGTTAAATATTCGTTCTGAATTAATTGTTCCCGCTAGTAATAACATAATAATGGCGAGAAACAATTCATCAAATACATGTCTTTGGGTTTAGGGAAAGAAAAATAAAGTAGTTATGATTCAGTTCACAATGTCGAAAATATGAAGGCATTAAAAAAAGTCTCCTTCGACACTTCCCGCTCGCCTACGAAGGTTCGTGCTGTAAACCAGGCATAACTAGTCAGATAAAATTATGGAGTCAACTCGGCTTCAATGATTGCTACCCAGAGTTCCTTTCGGTCCAGTCGCGTAGGCTTGAGCTGGTCGACGACAACATTTTTGAATTGTACTTTTCCTCTCCCCTCGAAGATTTCTCTCGTGTAATGTTTTAATTCAAAATACGTAGGTTGATTTTGTTACTCGCCATGGCAAGCAAGAGAGGTCATAGATTGTTAACAGTCCCTGTTTCTCTCCATACTCAGTCAAGTCGAGTATTTTCCCTAACTTGGCCGCGCGCGGAGTGGAAGTGAGTGAACTGCTTGAGAGGCTGAAATCGACATAACTGCACTGAAGAACAATATCTTAGCAATATAAACTTCTTTCCAAAAAAACTAAGCTTGAAAAATAATGTAAAATTTACTGTAGTCCAAACGTTCATCCGCCATGTTAAACGGAAAAAGTGACAAGACATGGTCCCACATTGCTTTGCAATAGGAGTGCAAACACCTCCTGGCGTCTCTCTGTGTTTTTTTTCGGTTAGAAAATGCGCAGTAGTACCCTAACCTCGTGTTGAAATTTGATAGTAATAATGTATCTAAAGTTGGCGACCTTCAATTCCACGTGGTAATCTTTCTTCGCGGCGTTTTAAGTCGTTTTTACTTGTAGATTATCATTCCTGTTCACTGATTCAGAGAGATTAAATAATACTATTAACAAATATCGAAAGCAAAAGAACAAAACGAATACTAATGCCGAAGTTATCTTGAAGAAAAATTGGCCTGACGTACCATATCCATATAAATAAAATTACAATTTTTAATGAAAAATGAAAAGAAATACATATTACACCAAGTATTTGCCATATTTCTAACTTTTCCAGCCAGCATGACTAATTTAGACAAAATGAGTTTATATTTGAATGTAGTTGGTCGACTAGAAAATTTCGCTTCTAGATCTCGACTTTCTTTACTTAATTCCAACCTGAAAAAACCATTGAAAATGAAAATGGGAGCTAATCTGTTGCTCAAGGACTTTCCAAAGCATTTGCAATAGGTAGATAGGAATAAGTCTATGGCAGATTAAAAGTGGAAAAAAATAAAAAGAATTTCAAAAACAGAGAGCTATAAAATTTAGGTCACCCATCCAAGTACTAATGACACTCAAACGTGCTTGACTCAGAGTCGTGGAAGCCTAAGTTCTTTCCACTGGGCCATGATTTCTGGAAATTAAGGGCTTTCATGGGCAAAAGATCCCATTATCAGATTGAAAAAAAAATTTGCACGATGATAAAACACCATACGAGGAGTAAAATAAGCAAATAAAAAATGGAGGTCCCCTACTTTGTTTAGCCGTCAGAATACGTGGACGTTCACTCTTTTTACGGTAAAAACGCGCGAACCACGTAAACATGGAAGGCTGTCAAGAATAAGTTATTTTTTATTGAAAAATACATTGGTCTTCCTTAAAAACACGAAATAAAAGGGAGGGGGGGTGCCCGACTTCGTTGAAGAGCTATAAGACGTTTTTATGAGATTTTGCTTATCAAAACATTGGAATGACGTCATCACAATGAGCGCGCGCTCACTAAATTCATGCGTAGAAAGGATGCGCGCGAACGATGACCATGAACGTCCTTAACACAACAATAGCCATGATAGCCATGATAAGAATGCACCAAATAGAATAGAATAGAATATATTCCACTTCAAATCAATGTGCCAGTGCGTGACTGCATTGTATATGGTAAACAGTTAACACTTGTTGACGTGTGCAGAATGCAAAACATGCTTTTAATACGATTGCTTAACGGAAAAATCAAGTCTATATAGATATATAGATATATAGATATATAGATATATACTCGATTGCAGAAACGTTGTAGTATACATTTATATAAATACCTAATTTATTCAGTATATGTAATGATATGCAAAAAGGGAATGTTGCTTTATTTATTATTTGTTTCATTCAATGAACGTCAAAATATTTTATTCTCGTGTTTTACATTCTACAGATTATAAATCAATTGGTTTTGAGGGTTAAAAAAGTAAAATTGCAATATGCATCTCATTAGGTATTTGTATAAATGTATAAATGTATACTACAACGTTTCTGCAATCGAGTGTATAGATATATAGATATATAGATATATAGATATATGTTTAAAAAACGAGTAGGAGTGTTTTATCAGGTATAAAAGCACTCGGCTACGCCTCGTGCTTTTATACCTGATAAAACACGATCTACGAGTTTTTTGAACTGCTTAAAACACTCATGAACAATTTATAAGATTTTGGTTCAACTGGAGCCACCATACACGTCACGAACATGGATTTTTATACTTCGATAGAGATTTGACGTCATGGGCATGCGCAACCAGATTCAATAGAAGCTCCCACACGTTGGATATTGCGTGCCAAGGCAAAGACAGGCACGTTAGTCAAAGATCATTAGGGTTGACTATGACCTTGATGAAGCTCTATGTCTTCATCTAAACTTGGATGCATACTTCATCCCTGATGAAGTCATCCTCATAGTATTCGAGTGGTCTTTATATAAAGATCACATGTGTCTTTATATAAAATCACTTGAATACTAATGAAGAGGACTTTATCGGGATAAAGGTTCATGCACGTGACGTGTATGGTGGCTCCAATTGGACCATGAGCTCATGAATTATTAATGAGTGTTTTAAAGATATATAGATATTTATGCTGTTTGTTCGTCTATAAGAATCACAAACGTTGCATTGGACTAGCTATGTTTGATGAGGACACAGCGCAGTAATGAGACGCCAATGTTGGCAAACTTTTGGCCACGAGTGTGGCCGTTTATTAACATAACTAATACAACTGTATTTTGGGATTTTCCCAAAATGGTAAGTCCACTACTTACAATACAATGTTCTCATCAAAGGTGAGGGTCAAACCGCCACAACTGGCGGAAGGATCTACCAGAAAGAATATTATTCGGGAGGACGATGGGGTGGTTGAGGGAAAATTCGCTCAACACTGATGTTGCGTGGGCGATCAGGAAGGCTCGGGTATTTGCATATCTTATATTAGGTCCCTCGCCGATTGTACCGGAAGTCTCACAGGCGGAATAATGTGGTGAAATAATAGTGAAATAATGTGGTGAAATAACCGGCATCGCGGAGTTCATGGGTTCGATTCCCGTTGAAGCTTGAAATCATTTTTTCAAGTCTTTCTTTACAGCGTTCGCTTAGATCGCTCATTCACTGTGATGATCAACACATCTATCATAACTAATACAACTGTATTTTGGGATTTTCCCAAAATGGTAAGTCCACTACTTACAATATAATGTTCTCATCAAAGGTGAGGGTCAAACCGCCCAAGACCGATGAATGGACATGAATCGGGCACCCCACCCAAGGCCAATGCAATGTTTTGATCGCTATATTTTAAGTAATAACAGTAACTATGAATTATGTATCGTAAAATTCTAACATGGGCTTTATGTTCACGCGGAGTATCGTTACGTCTTAAACTTAACGTACGACTTTCGCTCCTGCCGAAAGTCTTCCTAGACCTATTATTAACGTAAATGCGAACTTAAGTTGGCAACCTCGATCAGGACATGATATACGATCTTCGCTCCTGCTGAAGTCTTCAAAATATATATTCTATTACGTGAATGCAAACTTAATTTTCGCTGCATTGATGTCTTTTTATTGTTAACTACTGAACGGCTTTATGCTTTCATTGCGTAAAATCACATTGTTAACGTAACGTATTACTTTCGCTCCTGCTGAAAGTCTTGCGAAGTATTGTAATAATAATTTTAGTAATCCACTACCCGGAGTATGGTTGAGAATTATTTCCTTCGCTCCTGCTGAAGGACGATTCCGCTATCTAAATGAGGGCGATGGCCTTACGGCAAGCGGCTTTAGAACTTACAGTGAAGGGGAACGTACGTATTTTAGGAAGGCATTCGACTTCCATCGGCCGAAGCGTCTGATTTGTGCGTCTGAAAATCCCTGGGCTGAAGCCCAGGAGGCAGCCCCTATTCGAAAACTGTGTGTTTTGTAAAGAGATGTATCTAATCCGCAAAATATTAGGGCTTGTCTAAGCGCTTCTACAAACTGAGCGCGTTGCACTGAGGAATTATCTGGCCAGCAGAACAAGGGCCCGTCTCGAAGATGTCTTACGCTTAGGTATTCGGCGATTAAGGTAACCGGGCAGATGGGTTGTGACTTGTGCATTATCACATTTGAAGGGTGGTTTACATTGCTGTGTTTAAAAAATCTCAGCGTAAGCTGAATCGACATCGTGGTATCGTCTGCTGATTTCAAAAAGGTAATCTGATTGAGCTTAATTACATTTCTGATGATTTGCCCGTGGTTGCATGTCATTTCACCTACTCTAAGAGCAGCAAAAAATGCCGTAGCGCACATGGCTTTTATCAACCGCTTGCGGTAGTCAAGCGATATGGTTTGGTCAAAAGCATGAACTATTTGCTCTAGTAGCGGTAAGGTTATAGGTAGCCTAGAATCAAGAGACGGATGTATCTTCGAGTACCCTTTTAAAGCCAATTTACAACCGGCAGATTGAGTGGGGTCTGACACCGATGCTAATCGATGTGTGTAGCTAATAGCGGAAATGTATGTGAAAACTGTAGAAGCCGCGTATTTTTGCTTTGCTAGATAGGCTACGAATAACGTTATGCTATCTGCGTTAATTGGGAGGGCGAATTTCGGTGTGCCAAAGTAGCAGTGGTGGAATTCTCTGAACATTTTCCAAGAAATTTGGTAGGTAGGCAGTGAGGAGTGACTAAGGGAGCTATGCAGCAATGAAGTTAAAATATCTCCCAGTTCTCCGGTAGGAGATGTTTGGGGATGGGAGTTGCAGAGGCTTCCTTCCCTGTCGCGAGATTTCTGAATTTTTGGATCTGAAAACAAGATAAACTGTCAGCAAGAGTGTTCGCTTTACCACGTATATGTTTAGCCCTAAAAAGTATGTTGTGCTGTAGGCATGTGAGCACTAAACGTCGTATCAAGGCCAGCATGTCTCTGTCTTTGGATGTTTGTTTGTTAATCGCGAATACCACGCTTTCGTTGTCAGACCGAAAGAGTACTCTTTTATTTGTCAATTGCTCGCACCACATGCTGACATCTACAACGATGGGAAAAAGTTCCAGCATAGCTATGCTTTTCTTTTTCCAGTTCTCTGGCCATTTGCCATAAGTCCATCGCTTATTAAAGATAATACCATAGCCTAGTGATTGTGCAGCATCGGTGTAAAATTCCAAAGCATCAGATGAGCACCAGTTATCCTCTAGAAACATTGTTCTGCGATTGTGAGTTATCAAGAATTGCTTCCAAATAGCTAGATCTTTCCTTACCTCGTTATTTAAAGAAATGTAGTCATGGGGGCGTTTTATGCCTAATGTTAGGTTTCCGGGAACCACGGTTATACAAGCAAAATTGAGTAGTCCTATTAGTGATTGTAAATCCCTTAGGGTTACTTTTTTAAGTGACTTTGTGTTTTCAATAGCCCTGAGACACTTGTCGATTTTGTCCTGTGGAAGCCTGGCCTCAAACTCAATGCAATAAAGTTCCACACCTGCGAAACTCAACGTGTGTGTTGGCCCTTCCGTTTTCCTCCTGAGCAATCGGCACACCCAAGTCCGCGCATAAGGCAAGAAATTGATCAAGCTGGGCTTTACATAGGGAGAGGGATTCTGCTACGATCAAAAAGTCATCCAAAATGTGGATCATGCTGTTAATGCCTAATTTGTTATGTGCTATCCATTCAAGGGAAGAGCTAATTGCTCAAAAATTCTGCAAGAGCTAGCACATCACATTGGAAGGCACCTGTCGATATACCATTTGCCTTGCCACTGGAAACCCAGTAATGCATAGTCTGCTGGATGCACAGGGATAATGCGGAATGCACTCTGGATACCTGTTTTGACCAAAGCACAACCCCTCCCTAACTTCTTAATTAATTTGATTGCATCGTCTACACTGGCATAATGAACCGAGGTAAATTCTTGTGGGATGCCTTCATTAACTGAATCTCCGGCTGGATAGGACAAATTCTGTATCATTCGATACTCGCCTTCTTTCTTTTTAGGAATGACGCCTATGGGTGACACGCGCAAAGGTGTAACAGGGGGATAAACGAAAGGGCCAGCAATGCGACCTAAGTTTATTTCTTTCTTAAGCTTAGCTTCGATAACCAGGGGGAGTTGTTGAGCAGACAAAAGGTTGTGTGAAAATTGGTTTTTACGTTCTCCTTGGAACTCTAATTTGAAACCCTCTGTAAAACCTGTTATTATCTTGTTAGCAATCATTGTGTCATAGCCTTGTAAGTAAGAAGCTAATTTGGTTACATCAACCGGAGTTGGTAGGATTGGAAGTATCTGGGTATCTAGTAGTTGAGGGCTTTTGAAAATTGTTTGACTTTGGTGATTGTTTGCACTGTGAAGCTGTATGGCTTCCGTTACATTTATAACATTGGTGCTTAAAGGTGCAACCATGACAGGGGGCCCTTGCATGGAATTTGAAACAATATCCCTTTGGGGTTTGAAAGGAGCCTTGTTTTGCACGAAAATTGCGGTTATTGCCTGACTTTCTTAACTGATGTGAGCGCAGCCATAGCTCTGTATGTATTTGGTCCCATGGGAGGGGATCGGACTTTCTCAGGGCACGAAAAGTTTCGTCATAAAATTTCCAGTCTGCTGAGTTATGTGAGAGGTCCCGGATGATTGACATATACTTCATCATGCTGGCACACTGAGCAGGAAATTTTTCAGTATATATGGCCACATACACTAAAAAGCCATTGGTCCAGCTATCTATATTATAGAAGGACTGCTTCTTTTGATTGGGAATCACCGACAGGGTAGGCTGCCCCCCAACTTTTAGTGACTTAATGCTATAGCTATCATCTACTGGTTGATTACTGAGCAATAATCCTAGATCTACATAATCATTGGCCCAAATTTTGCTCTTGATCTTGTCAGGGATCGCAGAGCCTAATGGGAGAGCAACTGATATGAAATTGTTCTTACTTGTGTAGGCTTCTTTAATATGTGTGTGTTTCGATGTTTATATAAGGATGTGGACAGATACATCCTTTTCGACAAATATATATTAGTCGTGGATATTTAGAGCCTTCTTGTTGACAAGCATAAGTAGGAAATAACGTATATAACTAAGCAGTATCTCATTCCACCAGAACGCCGCAATGATTATAGACAACTAGTTGCATTTGACTATATGGAACTATTCTTTTTAACATGAGAAGCATTTTAAAACTAAAAAAAAAAAAAAAAAAAAAAAAAAAAATTATATATATATATATGCATTTTATATAGTCTGTATTGCCATATCCGCATACATTTCTTCTTTTACTGTATATAGCTAACGTACGCCTAGTGGGAGATTCATTCAACACAAACAACACGGAAGGTCGAGTAGAGGTTTTCTACAATGGTCAGTGGGGAACAGTTTGTGATGACGGCTGGGATCTTAAAGATGCTAAAGTTGTGTGTCGTTCACTGGGTTTACCAAGAGCAGTGTCTGCACCACAGGGCGCCGCCTTTGGTCGAGGAACTGGTCCAATCTGGTTGGATAATGTACGCTGCAGTGGAAGTGAATCATCTTTGTTTCAGTGTGGGCATAATGGACTGGGTTCGCATAATTGTGGACATGGAGAAGATGCAAGTGTTGTGTGTGGACCCCCATCATGTAAGTCAATTATTGATCATGGTATATGCATTCAGACACAAATATGTAGAATGGAAAAATATAATCAAGGGAAAATATTAGAGGAAAATATTCTTGAAATAGGAAGGGAACTTAATTGCTCGGTCTTCTTTTAATGACAAATGTAAGAGAACTCCCTCATTTTAATGACTTGTCAATAGACAACCTATCATTGAGCAATGGCAAGTCATTCCTAATGACTTGTTTATTAATCTAAGGGTCAAGGATATTTGTTTTTTACGATAACTTGGTTATCGCTGTTTGGTTATTTTTTATCATCAATAAGAGTACAGACAGATAAAGCTGACGTCAACGAGCGCACGCTCTTTCCGTTAGTTGTTTTGATCGCTAAAAATGAGAAGTTTTTATCGTTTTTGTTATTGTAAAAAACGAATAGACATCAGTTTTTTATGTGTCTGTCCTCTTATTAACGATAAATTTCGCAACCACATTGTCAAAGTAGTATGCGGATCTACTTTGACAATGTGATTTGTTAGATTGACATGACCTTCCAGTTTTAATTAAGGCATACTTTTTTTAGTTAACTGCTCCCTTTTTAATATTTTTCGTATTTATACAGTCATTTCCTTGAATATTACGAAACTCACTGGTGAGATCAGAAGTCCCGGATACCCAAGATACATGGAACGAGCCCACTACGAGTGGATATTCAGACCTCCCATACCACGTGCACGTATAGCTTTGTATTTTGAAGACATCGATTTGGATCGCAGTTACATGAGTGGGTCAGTATGATTAAATGTATTGTTTACTTTAGCAACGTTGTAGATCTTGTGTATAAAAGGTGCGATCTTAGAGAGTGATACCAGACATTGCTGTCAGGGCCACCTGTACTCTTGACAAATGGAGCAAATAATCAAATCGATAGATGGAGGGGATAAATTCCTAGGAAACTTAAATGAAACAAGAATGACGCACCAGAATTAAAGTACGTTTAGCATATAAATGGGGTTAGGAATGTGCTGTCTTGAATATTCGGGAATCAGACAAAAAAGTAGCAGCAACCATCTCAGTTATTGGGAAGAAAGCCTATAGCATGTAGAAGGACCTTTGTTTACCTGATATTCCATCCTTCGAAGAGTTTTTGGAAATACTAAGAAATTACTATAAACACAGGGTTCTTGAAGTAGCTGAATCTTACAGGTTTCAACATCAGTTCAAGGTGAGAATGAAGCTGTCTCAGAATATGCGAAAAAACTTAGCAATTTTGGACTGTATTTACCAAGAGCCGTTTGAGAGACCAGTTTGAGACTATGAACGGCCTTAGGCTAAAGAAGGACAAGTTTCACTTCATGATAGACGAAATAAAATATTTGGGATTTTCAATCTCCACTGCAAGTATTTCAACAACGAAGGAGAAGGTCCAAGCCATTCTAGAGGCAGCACTACCCTCAACCTCAGATATAAATGTTGCCGAACTGCAATCGTTTATTAGTGTTGTTAATTTTCTTCAAAGGTTTGTACCCGATTTCCCAAGATTATGTTCCCGTTATACCAATTACTAAAGAAAGGAATAGAATACAAAGGCCGCTTTTTTGCTCTGACACTATTCTACGGCATTACGATCTTGCTGCTGAACTAGTCTATCAATGTGATGCTTCATCTATAGGGATAGGAGCCATATTACTTACGGCCTGGCTCAGATAGTGTGTTACAACCAGTCGCGTATGGCTCCCGGACTCCGAGTAAGGCAGTACATAACTATTCACAAATTCATTGCTATTCACTGCTAATGGCCATAGTTTTGGGGATACACCGGGTCAGCCCCTGATTATTCTACTAGTGTTTTTTAGCAAACAACAAATATTCAACCTCTATTTAGTTTTACAATTAATCTTCAAGAATTCGGTTCTTAATCAACTATCGTATGTTTTTCTTTCAAGAAAAAGCAGCTTCGTTCGCCTCCTATCGCGGGGGTGGGGGGGTCTTGATTCTAGCCCTCCTTACATGTCCATATTGTCCTGGAGATGTTCCATTGGGATCTCTTGTGGTTTGCAGTGTCAAGTTCCAGTACAAGATCGCCGACTTCCGCGTTCTCTCTCAGCCGATACCACTTGTTTCTGGGAAGTAACTTGGGTGCGAAGTACTTCATCCATCAGCTCCAGAATACAATGATTCTGCTGTGGGTGCTCTTAAGCAAGGATTGACTCTGTCCTCATCCTCTGGTTGGGGAGACGGGTTGTGATATTCAATAAGAATTTGGGAGTGATTTGCGGATGTTCCCAAACATTCTCAGAACTAGGATACAGGGGGCGTCCATTGACTAAGAATGTGACTTCAGCAAGGAAGGTTCTCCACTGTTCTTCTGTGAAGGATTGGTTCTTGCAGGTAGGGTTGAGAGATTGACTCAAGGACTTAATAAGCGATTCCACGACCCCGTTTTGACAGCTAGCATGATGAACATTGAAATCTTCTTCAAGTGTATTCTTTATCCTCTCATGAGCCAAATAACCTAGGCTTCTTTCAGCGTTTTTCTGTTTATGAGGATATGTAATGCGCCAAACATATCCATCGCCGTGTCGGTGAAGACACGGAAGCCTTTAGCTAGTCTAAGACTCGGAATCTGTCCCATCAACTGACCAAGGGGTTTCCTCCTTATTTTCTTGCAAATGATGCACGACTTGGTGAGCGACATTGCGATCCAAAATCTCCTTCTTGAATCATGTACCAAGTTCTACTAACCACAATGTCTCCGTCTCTTGTGCATCCGTCTCTCGTGCAAATTCTGAAGGAATAAGTGCAAGTGAGTTTGTGTTCTCTTGGTAAGAGGATAGGATTTCTCATCCTATCTGAGATCCTATCTTTGTCTGCTTTAGGAACATCAGTTTCAATGCTTTCAGTTCAAGGCAATATTGGGCATCACTTGAAGGTAATTCTCTGAGTCTTGCAGCTCACGAACCGTGATCGGACCAGTAGTTCTGGTTCTTCCTTTAGCATTTTGAATAAGACGTACGTCTTAATATGCAGGTACTTCGTAGATGTGTCAGTATATGATTGCCGCGTGTCTCTTATTTTCGTTGTACCCGTGGATGAGCTTGAAGGAGTATCTGTGGTAGCTGCACTGCATCTGATGTTTTCCTTTGGCTTTTTTTCTCTTTCTTGGCGTCTAGGTCCTCTGAGCAGTCATCTACATGTCTTTTTGTAACTTAGGCCATTGCGATTCTGGTTGTCTGAGATCATGAAAAGCAGGTCATTGCAACGAGTCCTTGAGTTGTTCAGCTTTGATAAGGGTGCTTGTCGTATTCTTTAAGTTTCTAGTTCATTAAGGATGGTGCCTACAAATTGCGAACCATTTTTATTTTTTTCAAATTGTGCCAGTCATATAAATCACCCAAGAGGCCACTGGAATCCGGAAAAAAAAATTGGGGGTACCCAGGCATCTGAGCAAGATAATTGACGTTAAGCACCAATGACCTAAGCACTTTTTAAGCAAGGGAAAAAAATCATATTTCGAAGTTGTTTTGATAGATTTTATCTGAAACTTGTTTCAAATAAACAACAAGTTATGTTCTTTATATTAAATACATAAACTTTTTTGGAGTGTAGGTAGAAGTCGAGGGTCGAGGGTCGAGGGTAAAAAGTCGAGGGTCCAATAGAAACATCAAAACATACAGTTTTTTGTCTCAATAGCTATCAAATCGACCACTAAATGCACTAAATATTTTATTCATACTACATCTTTATACTTTATTTCTTTTAGACTACTCTGTTTCTATACCTAGCGATTCGATCCCCGGCATAACCGAAAAAACCCGTTACATCATGAAATAGAGACACTAGCTTGAAATCATATAAAACAACCTTTATTATAACAAACAGTACTCCAATAAGATATATACTATATAAGTTCAGAGGTCTCTTGTTCTTTGATTGAATCATGCATAAACAGTCTGCAAACATTTCATGGATCGTTTTTACATTATATAATTAATAGCACTGAAAACACTAAAGTTGATGAATAATATTAGTGTATACTCTCTGTGTATAAAAATATACTAATAAACAAGATATTACTTTATGTTATGTAAGAAAACAACGATTTGACGATTACTGTATAGTTTTGTACGCGTTAAGTGAAAAAAAAAACGTACAATAACCTTAACAGTACGTTATAAATAAAATATAACGTACGTTTATAAATAAAGCATACTTTATATTAGCCCTAATTTCTCTGCAGTTTGTTGTTTCTGCAGCTCGGTCAAACACAACTGTGGATGTACACGTACCAGACCTGGACCAAAATAGGGATGTCTGGGCTTTATACAATCCAAGTTAGGGTGATAGTATCTATTTTGCTCGGTAGAAACACGGAAGTGTCCTTGCTTGAAATAAGTCTCTCTCCTTATGTTGAACAACAACACCTATAAACAGAGGACCATTTGGATCACTAAACTCAAATGGGCATCCAGCACATTTCCTTATTCGCCCACTTAAGGGGATTATAATGAAGGGGTTTTTGTTCTGCCAAGGTGTCAATGCCGATGCTACTGCTGGAGACAGTGTTGATGTTTGAGTTGGTACAATTTGAGGACTGGCTGGGATCGTTGTTGAAGGACTCTGTTGGCTAAACTGAGTTGGTTGTACGACTAGAGGTTGTGAAAGAGTAGAACTCGTGCGTTGCTTTTTTCGACGAGGGGGACGATGTTTAGACTTGGGGTCTATTTTGTAGTCAACTAAATGAGCTATGATAGTGATTTTGTGTATTCACAGTCAGAACAGAGTGAATCTGAGTCTGAGGACACCAAGTTTAACAAGGATCGGTTATTTATTGTGTTTGAAAGTCAACTAAATGAGCTATTTACTCATTGTAAAATTTGTGGTTCTCCAGTCTGTGAAGTAATAAAGACTCAAACTGGAAGCATGACAACAGTAAGTGTCACATGTCTTGGACACCATACATATAAGTGGAATTCACAGCCAATTATACGCAACACACCAGCTGGTAATCTTCTAATACCTGCAGCAGTTAGTGACTTTGACATGAAGAACTTTTCAGGAATATTCTCATTTTGCTGATGCTCTAAACCTGTGTTTCATAAGCTCTACACACTTTTACAATGTTCAAAATAAAATAATTTTCCCACTCATTAACAGAGCATACGAAAAACAGAGGAATGAAATGATCAATGACACAAAATCCCAAGGACCAGTTGATTTGTGTGGAGATGGTCGCTCAGATAGCCCTGGGCACAGTGCCAAGTACGGTACCTATACTTTGATGGATGAAAAATCTGGGAGAATTGTTGATTTTTCACTGGTCCATGTTTCTGAAGTATCCTCATCGCATACCATGGAATATGAAGGGTGCAAGATATCTCTTAACAAATTAATAGATCAAAATGTTTCAATAAACTGCCTAACAACAGATCGCCACACCCAAATTACTGCTCAGTTGCGAAAAAACTATCCCTCCATTAAACATCAATATGATGTATGGTAGCCACAGATACAAAATGGTATTTCCTAAAGGCCGAAAAACATGGGTAGCAAAGCCAGTGTTAGAAGATAAATTATACGAATTCACAACAAGAATAATGGAACAGGTGATTGATAAGCATGAAGGTGGGACCAAATTCACAACAAGAAAACCAATCAACATACCAAAAAATATTGCAACTGCACCAAAACCACCAAAGCAGGGGCGGCGGAAGCGGGGGGGCCGGGGGGGCACTGGCCCCCCCAGAATATAATGCCTCACACAAAAAAAAAAAACGCATGAGATTTGGTTATGATTGCCATTATTCATTATTTTGATATTACATAATTTTCTGTATCTAAAAAAGATACGATATATCTAGCGACGACTTGCATCATTTTTGTGTCTCTCAGCACAATTGCAAGTGGTTTAATGCGCGCAAAATGTTACTGATTGAAATATCACACATACACGTTTGTAATCAAGCTAAACAGGGAGGGGGGGGGGGGGGGGTCATTTCAAGGTACCGTGAAATATTGGAGTGCCCCCCCAACATTTTTCAGCTTCCGCCGCCCCTGCAAAGGAAGAGGTGATCAAGAACCACAAGTCAAGAATGGGAAGAAATCGAGTGATATTCAAAGTTAAGTGATTTAAGTGATGAATTGAATTAAAAATAACTTTCGATATTCCATAAAAAGATTTTGAAAGCTCCGATGATGCAATCTGGTAGTATCGCATCGAATAAACAATGATTCTTAAAAGAAAGAATTCATAGTGCTGTTTCTTGCGTGCTGAATTTATAATGGTTTCAAATGTTCTGACATTGCTTTCAATTCAGTCATATCATACACAGCATTAAAATAGCTCAAAGCACAACATTTGAAAGTTAAAGTTTACCTTTACTTCTTCTTGACTTCTT
The DNA here is from genome assembly GCA_011057435.1 of Actinia equina. Lineage (NCBI taxonomy): Eukaryota > Metazoa > Cnidaria > Anthozoa > Actiniaria > Actiniidae > Actinia > Actinia equina. The sequence goes on along the minus strand of WHPX01000381.1, from coordinate 43,434 downwards.
CTTCTTCAAAGACAAAGCGACAAGTCGTCTGTAGCTTGTGGTGTTGCGTAACATGAGAGCTCTTTGGTTGCTGCAAGTACAATCTCTTGTAGCCGCAGCCAATGAGTATTGTAGGCTCAGCCGGAGTAAGAGACTGGCGCAAATTCGCATAGCCTAAGATGCAAACTTTGTTGTACATTTTTTGATTATCAGTATATAATTAATACTTTTAATTATTTGTTTCCGGAAATTTTTGATATAATCTGAACTCGTTTATTTTTTTGTCTTAGAATTTAAAATTTTGTCAAGAATTCAAAGTCGTAGTGTACCATGTTATGAACTTGAAAAAACAGTATGGCGGCCTAGTTTTGTGCTGGGGATAGACCCGAAAGCCGGGTTATATTATTCGGATATAATAAATGTAAAGATGTAGTTAAATAAATAAAATTTGACAGATTTGATAGCTATTGGGTTTAATACAAAGAGAGTATGCACTAGTAATATTCATCAACTTTAGTGTTTTCAGTGCTATTAATTATACAATGTAAAAACGATCCATGAAATGTTTGCAGACTGTTTATGCATGATTCAATCAAAGAACAAGAGACCTCTGAACTTATATAGTATATATCTTATTGGAGTACTGTTTGTTATAATAAAGGTTGTTTTATATGATTTCAAGCTAGTGTCTCTATTTCATGATGTAACGGGTTTTCTCGGTTATGCCGGGGATCGAATCGCTAGGTATAGAAACAGAGTAGTCTAAGAGGAATAAAGTACAAAGATGTAGTATGAATAAAATATTTAGTGCATTTAGTGGTCGATTTGATAGCTATTGAGACAAAAAACTGTTTGTTTTGATGTTTTTATTGGACCCTCGACTTTTTACCCTCGACCCTCGACTTTTTACCCTCGACCCTCGACTTTTTACCCTCGACCCTCGACTTTTTACCCTCGACCCTCGACCCTCGACCCTCGACTTCTACCTACACTCACTTTTTTGTATCATATGAAAAACTATTTTTAAAACGAATTTTTCCCTCAAAAGTGTAAAGTATGGTTCTGAAGAGATACTACATTTTTGCTTACATTTGCATCTAAAACCATTTTTATTTTAGAAATTCTAGTATAAAAAATTATCTGAATATTTCTCTTATTTTGGAGGAGAAAAACTAGGGGTACCCACGCGTTTTAAAAAGTTATGATTTTTAAAAGTTTTTTTTTGAAGATAAATCGTGTGCTAAATGCGTGACAAGAATGACGCTGCGTTGCGAAACAGCGTGACCAGCTCTGCTTTGGCGTGTTTGCACAAATCGTTGTTTTACAAGCAGGAGGAAAACTGAAGAAAAAGCGATATTTCAAGCCTTCAAAGAACCAGAAAACTTATGCAATTCGAAGAACAATAATTAACTAGACGATCCATGATCGTGTACTCGGGCTTCTTCTTGCGTTTGAAGTCACGGTACGTTTGTGTAACGAAAATTGCAGCATTCTGTCAACCAATTACAAGTAGAGCGCGAGAGATCTGTGGCGGCGGAAGCTAAAAATCTTTGGGGGGGGGGGGGGGGGTGGGGTGGGCACTGCAAAATAACGCTATGTGATAACGACAATGTTTTGTTTGATTGCAGACGCATAAGTCGTAAAACAATGACAAAGAACCAATATTTGGAGGGGGGAAGACCCCCCGGTTCCGCCGCCCCTGGAGATAACTGCTTTTCCAATCAGAATGGTAAGAGGATTACTCTTACCATAAACATCTTTAGCATGAGAGTCAAACACTTTAAAATGACCATTATCAGTACAGTAAATAATGCCGACAGCAATACAACCAACTGTTAGAATAAATGAGCGGTATTGTTCAGTTAGCAATGATTCAAAAGCTTTTTTTATGCCCATGCAATATTGTTATCCTTCAATGGTAGACTCACCATGAACATCACCGGTGTAACTTTCGCTGTATTCTAGCTGGTAATTTTCTTCTAATACTGTAAGCATTGCTGGTAATTCTGTTAGTAGTAAAAACGATTGTTGTGCAAGTTGTGACAAACTGCTATACAATTGATCCCCAATATGCATGATTTGTTTTAAGTCATCAGAGTTGGTTATCCCTTTCATTTGGTGATAAATTAAAGCACATAAACTCATTGCAACACATTGTTACCCGGCATTTTATCCAAATATAACAACATCCCCTTGACTATATGCTGCACTTACTGTTTTACTAGCATTAACATGGTGGGTGACAGGACCTGGGTTTTTCTCTATATCATTAAAAAGCTTGTAATTTACACAGTTGCTTTTATGATCTAAACCCTTATACTCGCTATATGGGAAGTTACACGAAAACCACCTTATGTATTTGAGATATTTATCCCTATATTTATCGGTACTGGAATTGTAAACATATCTCATTGAAGAGTTAAGTTTTCCTGTTCTAAATATTGGTTTCCTTCTCATTTTTTGTACAAATCTGATACCTGGTTTGTACTGTATACTTCTCTTTTTCGTTGCAATATCTTTAATAAGACAATGAACTTTCGATGCCTTAGGCGTGTTTTTACTTCAATTTCTGCATACATAACTCCTTAGTTTTCTGTTTTTCTGAAAAACACGTTTTAATCTGTTCACTGGTACTTTGCTTGGTTCATGATCGCGTCTAGAGCCATGACTATCACATTCGACATGATAATTATGAAATGCATACTTTGCATAACGAGATCTGAATTCGTGTACTTTTATTGACACTAAAACATCATTATGTTCATGTACATTTGTAGAATGGATAACTTTTTCTAGTATGTTACAGACACCAAGAGCATTTACCACGTCTTCTACTAAGCACGTGCGACTCGATACGTAATACAAACCAATAATGTTTACAATCGCTTGTACGATATAAACACAAATGGTTATTTGTGCAAAATCAAATCGTATTTTACGACTATTGAATACAGCAAAAACAAACAAATGAATCAGGATATTTAACAAGAAAGTTAAAATTACATATTTACTTTTCAAGTTGCTTCGCTTACTATATTCTTTATCCAATATGGCGATTTGCTTGAAGTTGTTTGCTTCACTCTCGAGGTTCTGCTAAAGGAGATTTTCTGTTATTTCAACATCTGAGGTGTTCATTTCAGCGTCATAGTTTTCTGTTGAGTCACTAGTCATAGTTTTGGCAGTCTTTTCGAGGTTTGTGCTCGAATATAGCTCATTTGTTACCTCGTGAGTCCTAGTATGAATTTGGCTAGTAATCTTACAAATGTACATGTTTTCAAAGATTTCAACGCTTTCAAGCTATAAGATTCGTGGACCGACCCGTTCCGCAAAAGCTCTACATCTTTTAGTGTGGGCCTACCATGAATGGCGAGTGCGTTTCAATGTGGGATGATCATATAAGGCATAGCACTTTCCAAAGATTTCTTCACGCAACAACTTTATAATCCCACGAACCGAAGCAGAAGGAACGAAGAAAGCAGGGTTTAGATTAGCATTGATTAACATGCGGTTATGATTCTCATCCCCAGTTCCCAGCGACCCAGCTAGGAACGCCTGGGACCATGACCCCCATTTTGGCGACCAAATACGACGAAAAAGAACGGCCTGCATTTTTAGACTCGGGTTCCTGCGGAAGCCCGAGTAATAACTCTCTCCTGTGTAGAAGAAAAGATTTCCTTAAGATATCAGGGTACCCCTAGCAACCATTGTGCATTCAATTCTTAATAGCACAAAACCTTTTAATCGAAACCTCGAAAAAGTATACATTTTCTGAAAGCTGAATAAATGTAGAAACTATTGCTTTATTATTTTTTGTAAAATATTTTTCTCCTTTTAAGTTAGATCGAGTTATTCAAATTTTCACCGTGTCATCTTCGCGGAGTTCGATGACAGGCGGTAATGATTGAAAACCAATGCTTATTGCCTTTCCGAGATCGCAAGACATCACTTGTCAAAAGTATGTCTCCGATTTTTGATTAGTTGCCCCGTTGCTTTTTTATACGCTCTTAAAGTTATGACGCTGCTAATCATCGGTATACGAGCCAAAATTCACGATAACTTTGGAAATAAGCAAAAACTAAAAAATTGCAGAAACAATTTTAAAGAACAACTATCCAAGATGACTTCCTCAAAATTTTAGTTAAATCGGTCAAATTCCCTTTGATATCGGACTCAAAATGTACGATAACTGATCGTAATTTTTTGGGGGGAAAATCGAAGAATATTATATATTTTATAGCAAAATGTAAATTTTTTGAAGTCGGAAAAAGGAAGGCTTTTCATGAATGTTTCACGGCAGTCGTGCATGCAAAGCAAGAGCCAGGCAAAAACTTTCGTAAAAAAAAATATCTTACATTCATTCATTCATTTTAGAAATTCTAGTATATAAAAAAGTATCTGAATGTTTCTCTTATATTTTGGAAGAGAAAAAACTGGGAGTACCCACGCGATTTAAAAAGTTATGATTTTTTAAAGTATTTTTTTGAGGATAAATCGTGTGCTAAAAGTGTGACAAGAATGACGCTGCGTTACGAAACAGCGTGACCAGCTCTGTTTTTGGCGTGTTTGCACGAGTTCTTCGTTGTTTTACAAGCAGGAGGAAAACTGAAGAAAAAAGCGATATTTCAAGCCTTCAGGGTACCAGAAAACGCAATTCGAAGAACAATAATTAATAATTCCCTCCTGTGTAGAAGAAAATATTTCCTTAAGCAAATGGTATGTAAAAGTATTATTTTAAGTCGGAAAAATGACGGCTTTTTATGAATGTTTTCGTGCATGCAAAGCAAGAACAGGCAAAAACTTTCGTAAATGAAATCTTACATTCAGTTTAACTTCACTATTGCACTAGACAGATTTAATAAATCAAAATCAAAATTTTCTTTGTCAGTATGCCTTTTGCGTGAATGTTTTTGAATGTATATGTTTTAGCGAGTGAAAGACAGTTTGTATATAAATACCAGTTTTTTCAAAGACAAAAATATATTTTATGTAGTTATACTCGCAGGAAAACCTAAATAAATGGTTTAGATTTGGTGTAATGTGTGATTCCTTTTCAATTTTCATTGAACTTTAAAACAAACTAAGCTTATCTGTATGGAAATATTGAAAAGGTTATTTTATTATTCACCGATCCAAGGCGATCGAAACTGCTTTTTCTAGAACGTAACTGAAGTAAAAACATATGATTTTTCGCCAAAAACACCCGTGTTTTTGAAGATTACCACCTTTAAAAGATAGTTATTGCTGTTGTTCTTTGCCTTAAATTTGTCCCAAGCCGACGTTTTCTGTACCTTTGAGTGTTTTTCTTTTGAAACCCGCGGGAATCCCTTGATGTAGATGCGCAGTAAGTGTGCGCGCTGACAATAGTAAATAAAACAAAAACGTTGTTATATAAACTCTGTTTTATATCTCCAGCAACAACAACACGCACATGGCCATGTGCAGGGGCGCCCTACAAACTACAGGGGCCCTCAAGGGGTGGCGTCAGGCTAAACGCTAAAGTAACTTATAACAGTGCTATGAATGGTTTGATCATCACCGGCCAACAATGGTAAGATCCGTCTACATGCTTCCATCTGAGGAATACGACTGCACCGTAAGCTAACTCGCCTCCATCTGAGAATCCGTAGATTTCTGGAGGCCCAAGTAAGTTGCTGGGTTTTAGTTGTCAGCAGCTGAGGCTATATGTCAGGAGATGATTCATTAACTGCAGGTTTCCCATCCATCTTTGTTAAACATTCTCAGGTAGAATCTCATTCCAGTAAGATCCTGAGCTCCACAGCTCTTTTAGGTCAATTCTGAATTTCATTGTGACTGGTGATACGAGACCGATGTTTCTTGTCCCAACAATGACCGAGTAAATCTACAGACGGCTAGGCGTCGGACTTGTCGACTTCATCATCACTGGAATGCCAGACCTTGATTTCAAACTGGCCTTTGACCAGTGTTCTGTCTATGTCCTTGGTGATTTGTTTGGCTTCGGACACTTGTTGTTTGCAAACAGCGATATCATCTACGTATGCATGCTCCTGAAGTTCCTTGGCAGCTTGAGAAAAGTCTGCTTGCGAGGCCTTGGCTAATTTGTAGCAATGTCAGATGCTGGTTTATCCCCGAAGCTCAGTCCGAGCCACTGATAAACCGTAGGCTGTTTACTTGTCTTCTTTGTCCAAAGGAACCTATGAGAGACTTGATCAAGGTGCACCATGACTTGGTTGAACATTTTGCGGATGTCACTAGAATACGCCACGTTACCCCATCTCCAAACTATGAGGACATCTGTCGGGTTATAGATGTAGTTTGGGAATGGAATGGAAACCAGGTCGCATTGTAGAATGGCAGCGCATTAACAGTGCACGCCGACCACACTTTCGCAATTGATTAGTTCATATAAGTTTCATCAATGATGCAATCAAAGCTTCAGTAGTGATCTATCTCCTTTATCAAGTCGATTGAGAAGTATGTCATGCTTTCCTTTGGGATGGGATAGAATGGGATGGGATGGGGAGATTTGGGATAGGATAGGATGTGATGGTTTGGGATGGGATGGCATGGGGTGGTTTGGGATTGGATTGAATGGGATGGGATGGGATGGGATGGGTAGTTTGTGATGGGATGGGATGTGTTGGTTTGGGATGGGATGGTATGGTATGGTATGGAAAGGGATTAGTACATTGTTGATGGCTAATACTTTCACATTGTTAATGTTCACTATGACTTTCTTACAGGGAAGTTATCCTTAGAGTAGAGGATGCGTCCAATGCCCCACTCTTTTATATCAAGAACAAGAAACGTGGACCTCTGTTTATTCTTGTTGAAACCATGAATGCGAAAGTGAATTACTACTCTTCGTACACTTCTGAAGGTCGAGGTTTTAATTTGAGATACTACGCCTTTAGCATGTCTGGTAATGACCGTAGGTGTTAGCGTTTTATTATATAAAACATTATTTATATTTAATTAAATTGTCATTGTCAAGCTTTCGTTTTATAATTCTAGAGCAATGTCACAAGAACTGGAACCTGTCCATCATCCAGAATGTTCCAGGAAGAATCAATGTCTCTTGGTCCCCTGTACCACAAGCATCTCACCAACCTGGTTCTACATACACCTTCTTGGTTTTATATAAAATGGTTAAAAGTACATACACTAACTTTACCATTGGTGCGATCTCGAGAACGGCTAGGATTGAATTTCTGTATCCGAACACAATATATTCCATACGAGTGATTGCTCTGGACACGTCACGCATTGAGAGTACAACGATATACAGTTGTTCGCAGCTGGTAAAGACACTTGATGGTAAGCATCCACATTTCTCCTTCCAAAAAGCCAGATTTCTTATAATTAAGGCAGCAATTACGAGGATACCTTCAATGCTTTACTAAGATTGGCCTTACTTTAATCGGAGTTATAATATAAGTCAATCTCTAGTTTTAGTTCAAAATGATTGCAATATTTTTTTTGCACAGCTTTTATGTCAGTAAGGGTGTCTTAAGTAACATACTATAAATTCCAAAAAGTCCCTTTTTGAATTGAAAAGCCTGAAAAATTAAATATTTTAATTATACAGCTTCTCATTAATCCCATATAGGTAACTGTCCAATTATTTTCTTAATTGGACAGGTCTTGTTGATATGGGATAAATTAGGCAGCTATATAATTATTAGGTAATGGGATTTCATGCTCCCCAATCAAGAACTAATTAGACTCGAAAAATTCCTCTGACTGCCAAATTAGACTCGGCCTACCGCCTCATCCAATTTTGTCAGTCCTTGGAATTTTCCTCGTCCAATTATTTCTTAATTGGGCAGCATGGAGTCCTATTACATATACTAATTTCTCACCATAGGGTTTCCACATCATTAACAAAACAGCAAAGCTGTAGTTTTCTGTCCCTATGGTCAGAAATTCCGAATTTTCCTTCCACAGTAGGGTCACTAAACTTTTAAAAACAAGGCTGTCAATAAAATAGAGGATATTACAGCCTTGCTTTCCATGAGTGCTGTGCAAGTTGATACTACTTCTAAGAAGTGATAAGCTTAACGTAACCTTGTCTAAATTTGCTTAGGGTTGCCTTTCGCAGATCATTTGGCAGACTGTTCCATAGCACCGCACCACTGTACCCAAAACTGTTTTTAAGGTAGTTAGTGCGGAGCTTAGGAATTGCTAGTTTGTCCTCTTATACTCCGACGAAGGACTAGCGTCCGAAACGTCAGTAAGTTTTTTCATCTTTTCACGGTGTATAATTTACCTTTTTATCATTACTAGTTTGTTCTCGGTGTTTCTCAGAGAATAGTTCGTTACGCTGCTACGATCTACAAACATTTATCGCAAATATTTGGTGATTTGTAGATTCAAGCTTCATGGTAAACTTTTCAAAGAGTAATAATATCGGGATTTAGACTTGAAGAAAACAATCTTTTGAAAAATGGATCTCTGGCTTATTTATAACACTTTGCACTGTATACTTTACAGCTATCTGATGGAATATCATAGACAAAAAAAGTCGTATTCACTCGTTCGATAAGACTCATTAACATTACAGTAATTAGAATCATGGGAATTAAGGAACAATAATTGGATTAATGACGTCCTGTCGGACTATTTTTTGTGTGAAAGCCTTCTCAAGTATGATATCATCACATACATACACGGGGACTCCAATATATGTCTCCTCGGGGGCAATAACTCTTCGAGGGCAGTAACTCCTAATTACATGATGCTCCTTCAATTTTTTTTTTTTTAGGATCTTTAATATGTTGTATAGAAGTTAAATTCATGTTGCTGCTACTTTGTTGACAGCAAACAACATCTTTGCTTTTAAAGATGCGGATACCCTGTGTTGAGATATTAAAATCTTCAATTTATTTTTTCTTTAAACAATTTTTTTTTTCAATTTTAATTTTTGATTCAATTTTTTTTCTTTTTTGATGATATGAGAAACCTGTGGGAAGACATAAAAAATCTTCAAATCAAGTTTGCATGATTTTCCGACAAAAGCGAAGTTTTGGAATTCTTAGTTTATTACTAGGGACACAACTCCTGACACCCGGCGGTGGGAGGGGGGGGGGGGGGGGGGGGAGGGGGGGGGGGGGGGAGGGGGAGTACTCCGCCAGAATTTGGGTAGGGGTGTTCCGCTGAGATTCTGAGAGGCGTACCCTGTTTATGATAAAAAAACCTCAAATTTGTGGACCCTGTTTATGACAAAAGATATAATTTATTGCACTGAGTTCCTTTTTCAATCATCATGTCGTATCGCGTATAGTTTTTTTACGATTATAATAACCAGTTTCAATCAATACGAAAGTAGAATCCCTGAATATGACAGGAAACTCAGGAAGAACTTGGAACTTGAGTGAAATTGCATACCCTGATTTATGATAACAAGCTCGAAAAAACATACCCTGCTCAGCAGATCATCCCCGTATAGTCCATATATGGTAGTACCTCCCCCCCCGGGTCCTGCAATAATAACGGAGAAAAATTATATTGCAATTAGTTGGAATTTGACTCCCAATATGTCGTAAATTGACTGGACTATTTGGTCCATGCATTCAGATGCAAATTGACAATCGGCAGTATGTGGTATGTCAAGTCACTCCCTTTAAGATTGAATTAAAAATTTTCTGCATACCATTCATTACAATTCTGTTTTCTAAGAACTTTTTTTCCGTGAAAACAGTTATTGTTCGCCTGGTCGGAGGTTCAGATAATACAAACAACACAGAAGGTCGAGTAGAGGTTTTCTACCATGGTCAATGGGGAACAATCTGTGATGACAGCTGGGATCTTAATGAGGCTAATGTTGTATGTCGTTTTTTGGGTCTACCAAGAGCAGTGGCTGCACCACACAACGCTGCCTTTGGTCAAGGAACTGGTCCAATCTGGATGGATGATGTATACTGCAGTGGGAGAGAATCATCTTTGTTTCAGTGTGAGCATAGAGGACTCGGTTCGCATAATTGTGGACATTACAATGATGCAGGTGTTGCTTGTGGACTCCCAACATGTAAGTCAATTATTGATTTTGATCTATGCATTTAGACGCAAATGGCAATGGACAGTCATGGAATGACTATGCAGGCATGCGCGTTATTAAGTTTTACGATTTAAATAGTACCATGCATGCTAAGCTGCTGTAACGCCACGGACACACTTCAAAGGAGACCAACCTTATTACCCCTTCTCTTTTTTGTACTTAGTGATTTCCTTGAACATTACGAATATCACTGGTGAGATCAACAGTCCCGGATACCCAAGATATATGGAACGAGGCCACTACGAGTGGATATTTAGACCTCCCATACCACGTGCGCGTATAGCTTTGTATATCGAAGACATTGATTTGTATCGCAGTTACCAGAATGGGTAAGAGTAAATGTTACTTTAGCAAAGCAATGATTTTTTGCGATCTCTTAATATGATAGACATTATTATCAGGGTCACTAGTAATCGTGATAAAAGAAGCAAAGGAGCAAAGGAGCAAATCAAAGCAGGCGATAAATACCGAGTAAGATTCTTGAATCTCAGATTAAGCATTGGAATAAAAGTAATTTTTGCGATGATATATGAATTATTGTAGGTTTGGGTACATAAATTGATAAAATATTACTACTGAAGTTTTGATTGGATCATTGATGAAACTGATATTATAAATAAGTCGAGAAGCGCTAGCGGATAAGATGGGATGGGATTAGTACGTTGTAAATGGTTGTTACTTTTAAGTAACTTATAAATAACTTTAAAAAACTTATTCAATGTTCACTAATACTATCTTACAGGGAAAGTAGCCTTAAAGTACAAGATGCTTCAAATATCCAACTTTTATACATCAAGAACAAGAAACGTGAACCTCTCTCTATTGTCGTTGAAACCACAAGTGCAAAAGTCGTTTACTACTCTGAGTCTTTCGCTTCTAAAGGCCAAGGGTTTAAGATAAGATACAACGCCTTTCGCATGTCTGACAATGACCGTAAGTGTTAGTCTTTAGCGTTATTAAGAATAAGAGCATTTTTTTTAGAATTAATTGATTAATTAAAATTACTCTACAAAAATTCTTGTTTTATAATTTTAGTGGTATGTTACAAAACCTGGAACGTGTCCATCATCCAGAATGATCCAGGAAGAATCAATGTCTCTTGGTCCCCTGTACCACAAGCGTCTCACCAACCTGGCTCTACATACACCTTCTTGGTTTTATATAAAATTGTTAAAAGTACCTACACTAACTTTACCATTGGTGCGATCTCGAGAACGGCTAGGATTGAGTTTCTGTATCCGAACACAACATATTCCATACGAGTGATCGCTCTAGACACGTCAAGTACTAATAGTACAACGATATACAGTTGTCCACAGCTGGTAAAGACACTTGATGGTAAGCATCCACATTTCTCCTTCCAAAAAGCCAGATTTCTTATAATTAAGGCAGCAATTACGAGGATACCTTCAATGCTTTACTAAGATTGGCCTTACTTTAATCGGAGTTATAATATTTCTGGTCACACCATTCACCATCACTGCTTCATAATCTAATTTGTGCTCTTGACGTATTCCGATAATAGTAATTGTTCGCCTGGTCGGAGGTTCAGATAACACCAACAACACAGAAGGTCGAGTAGAGGTTTTCTACCATGGTCGATGGGGAACAGTCTGTGGAGACTATGATTGGGGTCTTGAAGAGGCTGATGTTGTGTGTCGTTCTCTGGGTCTACCAAGAGCAGTGGCTGCACCACGCAACGCTGCCGCCTATGGTCAAGGAGCTGGTCCAATCTGGATGGATGATGTACGTTGTAGTGGAAGTGAATCATCTTTGTTTCAGTGTGGGCATAAAGAACTGGAAGAGCATAGCTGTGGACATTACCACGATGCAGGTGTTGCTTGTGGACTCCCACCATGTAAGTGAATTAGTGATTTTTAACTCGGTTCGCATAATTGTGGACATTACAATGATGCAGGTGTTGCTTGTGGACTCCCAACATGTAAGTAAGTTATTGATTTTGATCTATGCATTTAGACGCAAATGGCAATGGACAGTCATGGAATGACTATGCAGGCATGCGCGTTATTAAGTTTTACGATTTAAATAGTACCATGCATGCTTAGCTGCTGTAACGCCACGGACACACTTCAAAGGAGACCAACCTTATTACCCCTTCTCTTTTTTGTACTTAGTGATTTCCTTGAACATTACGAATATCACTGGTGAGATCAACAGTCCCGGATACCCAAGATATATGGAACGAGGCCACTACGAGTGGATATTTAGACCTCCCATACCACGTGCGCGTATAGCTTTGTATATCGAAGACATTGATTTGTATCGCAGTTACCAGAATGGGTAAGAGTAAATGTTACTTTAGCAAAGCAATGATTTTTTGCGATCTCTTAATATGATAGACATTATTATCAGGGTCACTAGTAATCGTGATAAAAGAAGCAAAGGAGCAAAGGAGCAAATCAAAGCAGGCGATAAATACCGAGTAAGATTCTTGAATCTCAGATTAAGCATTGGAATAAAAGTAATTTTTGCGATTGATATATGAATTATTGTAGGTTTGGGTACATAAATTGATAAAATATTACTACTGAAGTTTTGATTGGATCATTGATGAAACTGATATTATAAATAAGTCGAGAAGCGCTAGCGGATAAGATGGGATGGGATTAGTACGTTGTAAATGGTTGTTACTTTTAAGTAACTTATAAATAACTTTAAAAAACTTATTCAATGTTCACTAATACTATCTTACAGGGAAAGTAGCCTTAAAGTACAAGATGCTTCAAATATCCAACTTTATACATCAAGAACAAGAAACGTGAACCTCTCTCTATTGTCGTTGAAACCACAAGTGCAAAAGTCGTTTACTACTCTGAGTCTTTCGCTTCTAAAGGCCAAGGGTTTAAGATAAGATACAACGCCTTTCGCATGTCTGACAATGACCGTAAGTGTTAGTCTTTAGCGTTATTAAGAATAAGAGCATTTTTTTTAGAATTAATTGATTAATTAAAATTACTCTACAAAAATTCTTGTTTTATAATTTTAGTGGTATGTTACAAAACCTGGAACGTGTCCATCATCCAGAATGATCCAGGAAGAATCAATGTCTCTTGGTCCCCTGTACCACAAGCGTCTCACCAACCTGGCTCTACATACACCTTCTTGGTTTTATATAAAATTGTTAAAAGTACCTACACTAACTTTACCATTGGTGCGATCTCGAGAACGGCTAGGATTGAGTTTCTGTATCCGAACACAACATATTCCATACGAGTGATCGCTCTAGACACGTCAAGTACTAATAGTACAACGATATACAGTTGTCCACAGCTGGTAAAGACACTTGATGGTAAGCATCCACATTTCTCCTTCCAAAAAGCCAGATTTCTTATAATTAAGGCAGCAATTACGAGGATACCTTCAATGCTTTACTAAGATTGGCCTTACTTTAATCGGAGTTATAATATTTCTGGTCACACCATTCACCATCACTGCTTCATAATCTAATTTGTGCTCTTGACGTATTCCGATAATAGTAATTGTTCGCCTGGTCGGAGGTTCAGATAACACCAACAACACAGAAGGTCGAGTAGAGGTTTTCTACCATGGTCGATGGGGAACAGTCTGTGGAGACTATGATTGGGGTCTTGAAGAGGCTGATGTTGTGTGTCGTTCTCTGGGTCTACCAAGAGCAGTGGCTGCACCACGCAACGCTGCCGCCTATGGTCAAGGAGCTGGTCCAATCTGGATGGATGATGTACGTTGTAGTGGAAGTGAATCATCTTTGTTTCAGTGTGGGCATAAAGAACTGGAAGAGCATAGCTGTGGACATTACCACGATGCAGGTGTTGCTTGTGGACTCCCACCATGTAAGTGAATTAGTGATTTTTAGCGAAGTCAATCTCTAGTTTAAGTTCAAAATGATTGCAATATTATTTTTGCACAGCTTTTATGTCAGTAAGGGTGTCTTAAGTAACATACTATAAATTCCAAAAAGTCCCTTTTTGAATTGAAAAGCCTGAAAAATTAAATATTTTAATTATACAGCTTCTCCTTAATCCCATATAGGTAACTGTCCAATTATTTCTTAATTGGGCAGCATGGAGTCCTATTACATATACTAATTTCTCACCATAGGGTTTCCACATCATTAACAAAACAGCAAAGCTGTAGTTTTCTGTCCCTATGGTCAGAAATTCCGAATTTTCCTTCCACAGTAGGGTCACTAAACTTTTAAAAACAAGGCTGTCAATAAAATAGAGGATATTACAGCCTTGCTTTCCATGAGTGCTGTGCAAGTTGATACTACTTCTAAGAAGTGATAAGCTTAACGTAACCTTGTCTAAATTTGCTTAGGGTTGCCTTTCGCAGATCATTTGGCAGACTGTTCCATAGCACCGCACCACTGTACCCAAACTGTTTTTAAGGTAGTTAGTGCGGAGCTTAGGAATTGCTAGTTTGTCCTCTTATACTCCGACGAAGGACTAGCGTCCGAAACGTCAGTAAGTTTTTTCATCTTTTCACGGTGTACAATTTACCTTTTTATCATTACTAGCTTGTTCCCGGTGTTTCTCAGAGAATAGCTCGTTACGCTGCTACGACTACGAACATGGATCGCAAATACTTAGTGGTTTGTAGATTCAAGCTTCATGGTAAACTTTTCAAAGAGTAATAATATCGGGATTTAGACTTGAAGAAAACAATCTTTTGAAAAATGGATTTCTGGCTCATTTATAACACTTTGCACTGTATATCTGATGGAATATCATAGACAAAAAAAATTGTATTTACTCGTTCGATAAGACTCATTAACATTACAGTAATTAGAATCATGGGAATTAAGGAACAATAATTGGATTAATGACGTCCTGTCGGACTATTTTTTGTGTGAAAGCCTTCTCAAGTATGATATCATCACATACATACACGGGGACTCCAATATATGTCTCCTCGGGGGCAATAACTCTTCGAGGGCAGTAACTCCTAATTACATGATGCTCCTTCAATGTTTTTTTTTTTTTTGGGATTTTTAATATGTTGTATAGAAGTTAAATTAATGTTGCCGCTACTTTGTTGTTAATTTCAATTTTTTTTTCCTTTTTTTGATGATATTGTTCAACCTGTGGGAAGATATTAAAAATCCTCAAATCAAGTTTGCACGATTTCCCGACAAAAGCGATGTTTTGGAATTCTTAGTTTGTTACTTACAATACAATACAATACAATTTTATTTGGCACCTTATACTTAAGAGTACATGGGTGTTTGATTCCAGATATATTATAGGTATATATATGTACTATGTATTAGGTAATTTTCTTATTTCATCATTCACTTATCAGCATACATTGATGAATGTATGCTGATATAGCTTTTTGTAGAGACGCTGATTTTGAATTGATTAAGAACATAAAACGACTGTCAGCTTTCATATTGTTGAAATTAATGCTGGTGTTTTTTTCTATGAATTCTCTTAAATCGTTTCTATAAGAGTCATATAGTGGACACCAAACTAGAAAGTGTTTTTTGTTTTCTACTCCCGACTTACACACTGGGCAAATCCTTTCATTGTAATTGAGATAAGGCCTCTTATACCTCCCCGTTTCTACTTCAAGCTTATGGTTGCGCCACTCTCTTATGGTAGCGCCACTCTGTGCTTAATATTGGTGACTTGACTTAAATATTCTTCAAAGTTATAATCCGTTTGAACTGACGAAAGACTCTGAGTTTATTTTAATGTCTGTCGCCTTTCCTTTCATCATTGTGGAGGGTTACTCCATAAAATGTGCCTCTCAATGTCATATATTCTTTGGGTTATTATTTTTCCATATTCATATCATCTTGGAGAAAGTTCATTTTGTTTCATCCAAATTATCCCCAATCCGAGTTGTTCTAAAGTATTTTTTTATTTTTATGCTGCAAAAGGCTTTTTTTAGCTTCGTTTTTAATTTCTTGGTAGACTTCAGCTGAAGTTTTTTTTGGGGTGTAGTTCCGACTTTATAATTTTATGCCAGAATTTAAAGCTTCTACTGCATGCTTTGCATTTTAGCGGAAACCTTCCTAACTCAGCTCTGCATGCAAGATCACTAGCATTCTTTGTCACCTTGAGGAGCATTTTGCAAAATTTCAAATGAACAAGTTCCATGGGCTCTTGGTCTTTGGTGCTTAATGTTTCGATACCCCATATCTCACTTGCGTATAGAAGTATTGGTGTAACAAGCGAGTCAAACAGTTTTATAGGTACTTTGATATTGGATGTGAAAAATTCACCCATTTGTTTTTTCATCTGAAATAGTGCCTTTAATGCAGCTTTTTTTAATTCTTGTTTTGCAAACGTAAAGTTTCCAAATGTTGTAAAGTTTAATCCTAAATATTTATATGATTTAACGTTTTCTAATTTAAATTTGTTCAAATAGAATTGAAAGTTATTCATTGTCTTCCCTGTATTATTGAAAACCATCACTTTTGTCTTTGTTATATTAACTGCTAAGCCTGATTGTTCACAAAATGTCTCTAGCTTGTCGAGATATTTCTGAAGCCCTTTAGCAGATTTAGAGAACAGAACCAAGTCATCTACATGTAAAAGAGCACTAATCGGTTTGCCATTCAACATTATATCATTGTTGCTCGAATTTAATGAGTCAGGCAGATCGTGAAGATATAAATTAAATAATGTAGGGCTCAGCATACAGTCTTGTTTAACACCCATATATAACAGGAAAATGTCGGAGAAATGTGTCCATTTAGTTTGATTGCTGATTGATCAGTGGAATACATCGATTGTATCACTCTTAGAAAATTCCCATTTATACCAACATTTTCAAGTTTTGCCATTAATATTTTCCTTGGGATGCAGTCAAACGATTTTTGAAAATCTACAAAGCAGGAAAAAAGGAAATTCTTTTTCTTCCGTGGCTTACTTTTAACATATTTATCGATTACAGATTTCAAAATAAAAATACTATCTGTTGCTTTTTCCGTGCTTTTTTCTAAACCCACCCTGTTCCTGTTTAATTGTATTATTCGTAGTTAGGTAATCATAAAGCCGTTTGTTAAGTATTGCTGTAAAACTTTGCCAATTGCAGAAAGGAGTGTTATTCCACGGTAATTTTCAGCTTTCGTTGGATCGTCCTTTTTATGCAATGGAACAATATATCCTAGATTCCATGAAGAGGGAAACTTTCCGTTGTCTAGGACTTTATTAAAAGTTACTGTTAGATGTCCTTTTAGTTCTTCCTTTCCCGCTATCAATAGCTCATTTGAAATCGTATCAGTGATATGCGTATTGTCTGGTTGCATTTGTGAAAACAATAGGGCTAAGCATGGTTCATTGATCCGTCGTTTTCGGAAGAGTTTCGGATTCATGTCGTTAAAGTTTCGCACTTCATTCGGCGAATACTAAAGCTCACTAACCCACCCACACTAAGTCGATTTTAGCTACCCTCAACACGACTACCCTTGGAATCTCAGGGTCAGTTACTTAAAATGTTTATAGTTTCTTGCCAATGAAATAAACCATATAAGACGCAGATTCAAGTATGAGTTTACTTTTACTAGATCTATGAATTAGAGGAATCATAAGTGTTGTTTTGATTGGTTATAGTTTCTCGGCAACGAATAAACTATAAGATGCCGTATTCGAGTATGAGTTTACTGTTACTAGATCTAAGAATCACTGGGATCATGAGTAATATTCCGATTGTTTATAGTTTCTTGGCAACAAAAAAACTATAACATGCCGTATTCGAGTATAAGTCTACTCTTACTAGATCTATGAATCACCCCAACCATGATTGTCATTCGAATTGTTTATAGTTTTGGCAACGAAAAAACTATAAGATGCCGTGTTCGAGTATGAGTTTACTCTTACTATATCTATGAATCACTCGAATCATGAGGTAAGGTCCCTCCCACCCACGAGTAATTTATGTCGCCTGACAATAATCCTCTCCCATCTCCACAGTGTCAATCTTAGTCATACGACAACAAGCCGAACTCAAATTTCGGAAATTCAAACTTCTCGCCTCATTAAATACGACAGCTCTGATTGATTCATAACTAGTTGGTTCAGCGATTCTCTCTTTAGTTTAGAAGACAATTGATGACCATAAAAGGCAATTTTAGATTTAACGCTCTGATGGAGTTTGCAACCATATCACTGATACGATTATCAGGGCCGGGAGCTTTATGTTTCTTTAGGTTACTTAGAACTTCATATACTACTTGGTCTGTAATGGAAAAATCTAATTCCCCTTGACTTTGCGACTTTGTTCTAAGGTCTCCGTAGTATTTACTCCAGATGTCTGAGAACTATTAAGCATCTTGAATTAATTAAATAAGTCCTTTTCGTTTGCACGACAGGAGTTTGTATTTTTTGCTTTGCCTACATTAAAAGGTTGTTTCAAAGCCTTCCAGGTGGATTTCGAATCTTTGAGGTCAAGGTTCATTAATTTTGAATTGAAATATTTGTTTTTCTTACGTCTACACATGCTTCGAAAGGACCTTTTATGGGTATGTAGATTCCTACGAGGTTGTTCATTATTTGGATTCCTACAAATTCGTTTTCAAAGAGTTCGAAGATTTTTCTTTTCGTTTTCACATTCTGAATCAAACCACTTTTGTGAATCTGTATTTTCTTTAAATGCTTTAGTTTGTTTAGTTAGGGATTAGTTATGCTTGTTACGGTTTCAGTAAATGCCTTAACCATTGAGTCTACATTATCTTCATTTTCTATTGATTCGCGTAGCCTTGCTTGTGTTTCTGTAGTACTTAAAATGTTTTGTAATTTATCGATATTTTCAGTATGCCACGTTAAGCTAGAATTTGTCGAAAATTCTCTATTTTCTTCTCTTTCTTTGTTTCCACTGATTTTTGGGGAAAGTTGGATTTCTATTCCATAAGAAATATGAAAATGATCGGATAGATCTGGCATTAGTGGATTAACCTTCAAAAATCGAGCTTTTTCAAGTAGATTTGTACTCTCGACTACATAGTCGACTAGACTATTTCCGTTGTATCGAAAACAAGTCTTTTTGCCCATCAAGTCACCAACAGCCCTACCGTTAAAGATTCGTAAATTGCAAGCCGTCCAAATATCTATTAGGCATTTACCCCTTTTATCGACGTTCTCTTTGTCTTTAGAGTACCTTTTCATTTGATTGTCGATGAGATAGTCATCAGGTAAATTAAGTTACTTACTGTCATCATCATTTATGTATTCCTGGATTTCCCCAGTTCGTGCATTAAAGTCGCCTTGTAGAATGACTTCAACTTTCGTTGAAAAATTGATTATATCTAGTTCTATATCCTACAATATATCTTCATTATTCTCTTTAGCATAATTATTTGGGCTTAGGTAAATTGTGCCTACGTATATGTCATTTGTTAGATAGAGAAAGTCTTTACTTATTCTACATCAAATAACATTTTGATTAGACGTCGGTATATAGGAAACGCCCTTGCTGATTCTATTGTTTATGTATCGTGCTATTCTTCCAGCATGGCGGTTTCCTGTTTTGTCACGACATTTTGTATAGTACTTATAGTCTTCTAATTTCAAGTCAGAATCAAGGCTGTCGTGTGTTTCTACAATGCCAAAAATGCCATGACTATTAATTATATTATTGACTTCTTTTAGCTTCAATTTGTTTCCAAGATTTTTGCTGTAATGCCCATGAAAATTCCAGAGTCCTAATCTTAAGGCCTGTGACGCTGTTCAGACCGGTACTGTTTTTTACTAAGTATTGCGCCTTCCTTCCCAGGGAAAATAAGAGAAACACAGAAGTAATATTCTAATGACAGCATTTATTAAGAAAACGAACCTTAACGATAAACGATAAACTTAAATAAAGCGCTAAACTAGAAACTTATTATACTAACTTATTATACTTGATTCAGAGTTCTGGTTCGATGCTCAATGTTCAATGTTCAATGTTCGATATTTGCTCATCAAACGTTTGCTGTCGTTAAACTTCCACCAACAATTTCTCTTGTGTCTCTTAACCCACTACTCTGTCTTCGAATAGTTGACGAGGTTCCTTATATCCTGCTCCTGCTCCTCACAGCTCTTGTACGATCTTTCGTTGAACAGAACAACTGACTCCAAAACAACTGAACTGACTTACGAAATATTGTTCCATATTTAATGAAACTCTAACAATAGAAAGACTTAATAGAAAAGCCTAAAATATAAAGGATTATGTCATTTCTTTCTTCTTACTAATCCTTACAAATCCTTGAAAAGCGCTGCCATTAGATTATTATATTTTAACTCTCGAGTGGCTTCAATTATTTCGTCACAAGGCCCCCGGCATTTGAAACAAATTTAAGAAAAAATTCTACGTTTTAAATTCTATATTATATATATATATATACACACATATATATACATATATGTTATATATATATAGTAAAGATTGGATTAAAGACGAGACATGTTCACTATAACTCCGAGTTTCGTGCTTACGCACTCATCAGACAGACTTTAATGAAACATATTCCTATTACTGTGATATTTATATACAAGAGGTGTAATGATTATTTACAAAAGAAGTATTGTTCGGAAAGGAGTTAATTAGCTAGGCCTGGATTTCTATTGTTCATCAGATAGAACTTGTTTTCATGTCGGCATTTGGAGATCAATTCGGATCGCTCGTTTAAAAGAGTGTCGCTGTTTGCTTTGATGATAAGTAGCTTTTCTGTTAAGCACAGGTCACACCTCTTAGAAATGTTGCTGTATGGTCTGGCTGAAGTGATGATTGTCCATTCTATGTTGTAGTCTTTGTTGTTATCTTTAAGGTCCCAGATGTATTTAGAAAGTTCGGTGCTGTTAGCGTATTTTCTATTTCGCAGAGATAGTTTGTGCTGAGTGTATCGTTGTTTGAATGTTCCTTCTGTCAGGCCAATGTAGTTTTTCCCAGTAGTGTCCTCGTTTGTTGTGACATGAGCGTTGTAGATGATGCTGGAGGAGAGGCAGTTGTTGTTTAGAGGGCATTGATCTTTTTTACGGCAGTTGCATGTTTTCTCAGAGGTGGTGGCGGGATCGGTATCGGTGTTGAAGATTTTCTTGTTGTGTTTGGTAATGGTGGTTTTCATGTTTTCCATGCAGCTGTAGCTCACTTTGATATTATTCTTATTGAAGATCCGGTGAAATCTGTGGTGCTTGGGAAAGTGTTTGTGTATGAGCTTCAGGAAGATGCTTCCGACGTTGGTTTGTACATTCTTGCTGTATGGAGGGTTGTACCAGATGATGTTCCGTTGTCTGTTTCTTTTTGAATGTGTAGATGGTTTATGGTTGTTGTAGGTCAGGGTTTTGGTATATCCGCTGGAATTCAGGGCATGTTCATAGATGGGTTTGGCTTTGTCGAATTCGGTCTTGTTGCAGGATATGTTGGATATTCTACGGTTGATGGCGTCTGGTAGTTGTTTGATTATGTTGGGCGGATGATTCGACTTTGTGTTGATGTATAATGGCTGGTCGTTAGGCTTTCTGTAGGGGCAGTACGTTTCGTTTGCCAGGTCAAAGGTTACGTCAAGGAAGTTAACTATTTTCAGGTTCGTCTGTATGGTGATGTTAAGGCCGTGGTGCTTGAATAGTTTCGTTATGTCCTTTCTGATTCTGTCTGCTTGTGGTCCTGATGTATTCTTGAAAACAGCAAGTCCATCGTCTCTGTATAGTCCTATGTAGTCCTTCCCGTATTTAGCGCATAGTTTGTTGAGGATGAATAGACCGACTAGCTCACAGATTTCCGCGCCATCGTAGCTCCCCATGGTAACATCGAACATATTGCCTTTCTTCTTGATCCAGGGAGTGCCGTTGTTGAATAGTAGTGATTTGCGGGCGTGCATAATAATGTCAATGTCTCTGGCCGTGATTGTGCAGTATTTCTTGGCGAAGGACAATGCGTCTGTTAGAAGTTTCTCTGTGATGGAAGGGTAGAAGTTTTCAATGTCGAAGATAGCGAATGTATGTTGGTGCTTGTTGGGTATGTTGGAGAACCAGTTGATTACGGACGAAGAGTTTTTCCATCGGTTTAGCGTAGTTTTATTTCTTATAGTTGTGTTAATATTGTCGAGGATCTGTTTGCTTATACGGCCAATTTCACTTTTTGCTGGGTTGATAAGTCTGCAGGTGGGATTGTTCTGGAAGTTGTCTTTGTGGTCTTTTAAGGTTATGAATGCCTGTCGTTCTGCCATGCTTTCTGTTCTGTCTTGAATGTTGAGTTCGGTTGCAATATTCTGTGCTTCGTAGTTGATGGTGTGAATAGTGTTTTCGTTCGCTTTCTTGTAAGTCGATGTTATGCTGTTTGTGAGAAGTTTATCGTGTATATTCTTGTCGAGTTCGTAGTAGTTGGTTGTTTTGTCGGCTGGGATGAATGCTTTCGTGGAGTTGTTGATCTTCTTTATATCATTACGTAGTTGGTCTTGGAATTCGTCGCATATGTTCCTGAATTGGATGTTTTTGATCATACCTAGTAAGTCAGCTTCAAAGTTGTTTAGATCTTCGTTTTGTGGTGGGCATTTTCTTGATTTAAATCCGAATGTAATCTATTGCTCTGCATCCCTACGCATCGAGCACTGTTTCAACAGTATAGACCACATTACATACTTTGTTATATGTTATATATATATACATATATGTTATATATATATATATATATATATATATATACACACAGTCATTTGCAAAAATTATGGCCGTTTCAAATATGCGTATAAGTATATAAAAAGTATGTTAGAGACGGCAGGAAAGCCAAAGAAAACAAGCATTTAACTGCTAGAAGAAATGAAAATTCAAATACTGAAGAGTTTGAAAAACGTTTTCAAAGTTCAGATCGTTAAATGGACATTTAACCTGTACAAACACTCAAGA
The DNA here is from genome assembly GCA_011057435.1 of Actinia equina. Lineage (NCBI taxonomy): Eukaryota > Metazoa > Cnidaria > Anthozoa > Actiniaria > Actiniidae > Actinia > Actinia equina. Next base: position 20,589 of record WHPX01000381.1, on the reverse strand, counting down.
AAACCAGCTTATGAACACTTTGAATGCCAAGGATCCGAGAGACGAGGAGCGGATTTTGATCTTCAAAATTGGAAGAAAGCTAGCAGTGCAGTACTTGGAAAACTTGTTTTTTTAGTTGACCCTGAATTATAGTAGTGTAGGTAGTATTTTGTAATCGTTGTCTCGGACTATTGGAAAACAAATTACGGTAAAAAAAAATTACCGTAAATAAGCGCAAAATTGACGATGGTAGTTTGTAAAGTAAGCTTAAGTTTCTTACAATAGATTTGTTCATTCTTGTTAGACTATGAAAGAAAATTTTAAATTATTTTTGACCTCTCTAACACCATCACGGTCAAGCAAAAAGCTTCTAGTTCAGCGAAATAAGGTCATTGTAATAGTCGCAGCACAAACGAAAGAAAGCTTTACTCGTCGAAATGTAGTACCAATCAAATGTTAATCAAAACGACATATTTTCCTTTTTTAGAGGAAAGACATAATTCTTGATAAAAATAAATGAATATTTTGAATTTAAAATGTGAAAATGCTTCAAATTGAAAAGCCGAATTCCTGTGACGTATTTTCTATGTTTAATTTTGTATAGAAAACATGGTTTTGACGTCATATCTATGTTTCTATACTCTGATAAAACATAGCTTTTCAGCCAATCAGAGCACGCGTTCGTGAAAATCTATTATATAAATATACATGTGTGTATACACCTAATCAAAAAAATTCTGCAAATTTACATATATATATATATATATATATATCTTTTGTTTTTCTATTATTTCGTCTCTCGAGAACAAAATACATATATATGTCTGAAGTTTCAGAATTTTTTTGATTAGGTATATATATTTATATCAATAAGTAAATAAATTACTAAACCTGACCCTGCACCAACTGTGCTATGACCTGCAGAAAGTTCTTTATAAATTCATCATTCTTTTTAGAGGTTGGCTTCAGGATTAAATCTATAGGTTTCGTGATGTCCCATGGTGACGGTACCTCAGGCGGTGAATCTTGAAGGTGAACTCTAGTGCTTTGTTGCTCTGGTCTGCGTCTGCGGCTATATGAAATGTTTCTTTTCTTGAGGCCCAAATTAAATTTTAAGTTGCTGACGAGCTTTCTAACTCCAATTTGGTTGTTAAGATGTATATGGTCATAGAAGACTTCTGCATTCAGTGTCCCATCTCGATTGCAAGCGACTCTAGTGTTGTCAATATATATCACATCATCTGAATAGCTGCATCGGTTATATAGCTCTGTATTGATGTTAAAGATCTCAATGTTTTTCTTTTCATCCCATGGGGTATATATGATACTTGAGAGCCCAATTTTACTTGAAGACCATAAACTTTGTACTTGTGATATGGCTGTACTTAGATTTTCTACTACATTTTCATTGTACATCTTCCCGATGTCATTTGTTCCTGTATGGATGATTATGAAATCGTAGTTGGTATTATCTTCTATGTTGTTCAAATGTCTCAGAAGCTCTCTTGTTCCGCCTGCGATGTACTGCTTATTAACATATCTATTTGGCTCAAACTTGTCTTGCCTTACTCCTCTAAGCATGGAATCACTTAGGATAAGGATCGGTCCTTTTTCATCTTGTTGTGGATGCGAATCTTGTTTACTTTGTTCTTCATCAGCATGCTGATGGCTTTCATTGTTTACTTCATTGCTATTGTTTTGTTCTGCACCGTTCGACTTTATTGATGTGTTTGAAGGTGGAACATCATTACTGTCATTACTGTCATTCTCTTGAAGTGCGTCAAATCTGTTTTCAGTCTCTACTTGATAATAAATTATTTGCGAGTTATCTGTCGATTCATCATTATCGTCGTCGTCATTATCGTCATCATCTTGTTCTCTAGTCGAGTTTAATTTCTCTGATAGTTCCAATAAGGATGTGTCGGCCTCTTCTAACCTCTTATTCAGTTTTTTTGGCGTACTTGGTCATTCTTTTGTTGAAGTCGCTTAATTGGTTCTCTAGGGATTTGATTTTGTTGTCGTATTCGGTTTTAAAATCTTCTACGAGATTATTCAAAAATATCTTAATTTCTCCAATCCAAGACTTTGCTTTTTGCTCTAAATCTTTTAGCTCTAAGGAAAGTTCACTCACCTCTATGGTGTTTTTTGTTATTTCTTTTTCGAACTTCCCATTGATCTCCTTTTGAGTATTCATCTCTGCTTCGAGCTTTTCATAACGGTCATCATGGCCGTTGACAATTTCTTCCTTCTCCCCTGCAATTTCTGTCATCGTCAAATCGTCTACAGGGTTTTGCGATTCTTGAACATTATCATGCTCTTCTTGTATCATTGCGAACTTCTATTTTCCTGGTTCTTCGCAGCCAGTTCTTGCAATTGCTTCTCTAAAGCTTCTTTAGCTTCGTCTTCGTCATTGAACTTTTTCAAGCAGTGTTTGCCAGACCGATCAAGCTTCTGGAAATCGTCATAGCTTTCTAATGGACTTGCTTGAAATTTGTTAGTCCAAAGATAAAACTTCCTGCTGGCCATAGCTATAGATTAGATAGAGCATGATCAAAATTTAGCCGAGAATAATCTCAGTCGACCTCATGCATCCGTCCGTTACGATCCCGAATTATTCATTCACTTAGGACACCACTCCTGACACCCGAGGATGGGAGGGGGGGGAGGATACTCCGCCAGAATTTGGGTAGGGGTGTTACGCTGGGATTCTGAAAGGAGTACCCTGTTTATGATAAAAAAACTCAAATTTGTGGACGCTGTTTATGACAAAAGATATAATTTATTGCACTGAGTTCCTTTTTCAATTATCATGTCAGTTTTCTTTACGACCATAATAACCAGTTTCAATCAATACGAAAGTAGAATCCCTGAATATGACAGGAAACTCAGGAAGAACTTGGAACTTGAGGGAAATTGCATACCCTGATTTATGATAACAAGCTCGAAAAAACATACCCTGCTCAGCAGATCATCCCCGTATAGTCCGGCCATATATGGGAGTATCCCCCCCCCCCCCCCCCCCCCCCCCGGGTCCTGCAATAATAACGGAGAAAAATTATATTGCAATTAGTTGGAATTTGACTCCCAATATGTCGTAAATTGACTGGACTATTTGGTCCATGCATTCAGATGCAAATTGACAATCGGCAGTATGTGGTATGTCAAGTCACTCCCTTTAAGATTGAATTAAAAATTTTCTGCATACCATTCATTACAATTCTGTTTTCTAAGAACTTTTTTTCCGTGAAAACAGTTATTGTTCGCCTGGTCGGAGGTTCAGATAATACAAACAACACAGAAGGTCGAGTAGAGGTTTTCTACCATGGTCAATGGGGAACAATCTGTGATGACAGCTGGGATCTTAATGAGGCTAATGTTGTATGTCGTTTTTTGGGTCTACCAAGAGCAGTGGCTGCACCACACAACGCTGCCTTTGGTCAAGGAACTGGTCCAATCTGGATGGATGATGTACACTGCAGTGGGAGAGAATCATCTTTGTTTCAGTGTGAGCATAGAGGACTCGGTTCGCATAATTGTGGACATGGAGAAGATGCAAGTGTTGTGTGTGGACCCTCACCATGTAAGTCAATTATTGATTTTGATCTATGCATTTAGACGCACATGGCAATGGACAGTCATGGAATGACCTTGCAGCCATGCGCGTTATTAAGTTTTGCGATTGTTGTGTCCGCAGAATCCACAATAAATAGAAACTTTGATGCTATTCGTCCTCGTGCTTTATTCCTCACACACTAACTACGCATACGATTAAATTAGATGTACGAGTCATGTGACACATGGCGTGACAGCCGGAGGTAATCTGGATATTACAGCGATTTAAATAGTACCATGTTTAGCTGCTGTAACGCCACGTACACTTCAAAGCAGACCAACCTTATTACCCCTTCTCTTTTTTATACTTAGTGATTTCCTTGAACATTACGAATATCACTGGTGAGATCAGCAGTCCCGGATACCCAAGATATATGGAACGAGCCCACTACGAGTGGATATTCAGACCTCCCATACCACGTGCGCGTATAGCTTTGTATTTAGAAGACATCGATTTGGATCGCAGTTACCAGAACGGGTAAGAGTAAATGTTACTTTAGCAAAGCAATGATTTTTTGCGATCTCTTAATATAATAGACATTATTAACAGAGTCACTAGTAATCGTGATAAAAGAAGCAAAGGAGCAAAGGTGCAAATCAAAGCAGGCGATAAATTCCGAGTAAGATTCTTGAATCTCAGATTAAGCATTGGAATAAAAGTAATTTTTGCGATTGATATATAAATTATTGTAGGTTTGGGTACATAAATTGATAAAATATTACTACTGAAGTTTTGATTGGATCATTGATGAAACTGATATTATAAATAAATCGAGAGGCGTTGGCGGATAAGATGGGATGGGATTAGTACGTTGTAAATGGTTGTTACTTTTAAGTAACTTATAAATAACTTTAAAAAACTTATTCAATGTTCACTAATACTATCTTACAGGGAAAGTAGCCTTAAAGTACAAGATGCTTCAAATATCCAACTTTTATACATCAAGAACAAGAAACGTGAACCTCTCTCTATTGTCGTTGAAACCACAAGTGCAAAAGTCGTTTACTACTCTGAGTTTTTCGCTTCTAAAGGCCAAGGGTTTAAGATAAGATACAACGCCTTTCGTATGTCTGACAATGACCGTAAGTGTTAGTTTTTAGCGTTAATAAGAATAAGAGCATTTTTTTAGAATTAATTGATTAATTGAAATTACTCTACAAAAATTCTTGTTTTATAATTTTAGTGGTATGTTACAAAACCTGGAACGTGTCCATCATCCAGAATGATCCAGGAAGAATCAATGTCTCTTGGTCCCCTGTACCACAAGCGTCTCACCAACCTGGCTCTACATACACCTTCTTGGTTTTATATAAAATTGTTAAAAGTACCTACACTAACTTTACCATTGGTGCGATCTCGAGAACGGCTAGGATTGAGTTTCTGTATCCGAACACAACATATTCCATACGAGTGATCGCTCTAGACACGTCAAGTACTAATAGTACAACGATATACAGTTGTCCACAGCTGGTAAAGACACTTCATGGTAAGCTCGCATGATCCTACAAATTTCCAGCCTTTTCAGTATGCCTTATAATTCAACCAAATACCGGGTGTGCGTCCGACAGGGTTGCCAGAGAGTTCACTCTGCTTTATTATCTTATAATTATGAAACCTCTATAATAATAATGTAAACATTATTATGTTTTCCAAATGCCACTTAAATCTCCCTATATATAGGCAATTTACGATTACCTACTTGAATCTTTGACATTTAAGTACATGAAAGATACTAAAAACATTAATCATACTTTTTTTTCACATTTAGTTAGCGCCAAAGTTAAACTTCATCAAGTCAGGGTTATCCCAGATTTTGTTTCTACAGCAAAATATACAATAGGTTGTTCGAATAGCAATGTTCATAATTTTCCTTATTACATATTTACGTTGGTTTTTGTCGAAACCTACATTTTCTAACATTTCAAATAAATGTTGCACGATCACTAGAAAATACTCCGAGGGAACTTATTGAAAGATTAACAAACTTAGCTATAATCACTATTTAAATCACTAATAAGTTTTTTATATTTTTTCTTTTTACGATCAGCATTATTTTAAAGGTTTGATTCAAAGCCAACAGTAAGTTCCAATATATAGAGTGTACTAGATGTTCTTAAAATCAGGTCAGGGCGATAACTATCGCCAGTTATAATTGAGGGACTGTGATAATTATCAAGGTCAGCATATAGAGTAGAATTGTCAATGGTTTTAAATGATGAGGCGATAAAGTTGAGGACAGAATTATGGCGCCAGGTGAAGCGATCGAGAAAGTGTTGACGTCCGCTTACTATATGTAAAAGAGATTCGGTCCTAGTTGGGAGAGTGCTATTTATGTTGCGTACGGTGAGGTTGTAGATGTTCTTAGGAAGGTTGGATTGTGCCGATGACCATAAGCCATTTAGTTTTGACAGGGAATAATTGATTACGTTAGTGAAGATGAGAATATGTGGACCGCGTAGCACTTATGAAATACATGAAGATATAGAAATATAGATAAGTTATAGTGCTTGGGAACGAGGTTATTCCCAAGCACTATAACTTATCTATATTTCTATATCTTCATGTACGTTAGCGAAGAAGAAACCTTGGGATAGCAAATCGTTGTCTAGTTTATGTTCTTGTTCTGTATGAAACGTTTTGATTACCTCTTTTGTCGTTTTGAAATAATAATAATAATAATAATAATGATAATAATAAATGTTGGAGTGGAAAATATTACACTAAATAATCACGAAATCGAAGGAAATATTCAAAATCAAGAAGAAGAAGGAGAATATTTGCATATAACTTCACAAAACGAAGAGAATTTGCATACAACCACGGCAACGCAAGTCCCAGGAGAAATAAGGCTTAACAGCGAAATCACTAAGCTAGCGGAAAAAGCAAACAACATCTATGCTTCAATAAGTAGTACCCCAGGGGACTATTCACAAGCTTGATAGACACAAGAACAAAAGAGAAGTCATCCGTGGAAGATCTGAATAACATAAACACAATTGTTGCGGATATGATGAATGAGAAGGAAGATAATGGCAACGCGTTCCAGTCATTTTGGATAATTAACTATATAATGTAGAGGACGTGTACAAAACAACCAAGATTAAAGCTGCAGTAAAGCTGTATTCCAACAATGACCCAACAATGGATGCAGTCAGACTGTTCGAAGAAGAATCAGGAAGAAAAGGCCATTATTCCCTGTTGAAGGATGCCAACAAGTATGCAGAGGAGTTAGGGTTAACATTAAAGCTGGTCTATCCTAATCCATCATGCCTTTACGTGGAAGGGAAAGAAATCCCCATTAAACAGATAAATGATGTAATCAAAGAACACAGTAACCAGCAGATCAGAGATACCGTTATAAATGAAAAGTGGCAAGGTAAACTAATGAGGGAACGATGGAATGATGACGCTATTCATGAGAAGAAGTGCTTTGGATGGCTGAAAAATTCGAACTCATGCCCCTCTCATGTCATAGCAGGTATGCATGAACTTTATGAACAACTACTACCAACCAAGTTGTACTATGCAAAGAAGATCGGTTCAACACCTGACAATGACCTGAAGTGCATGTTGTGCAGAAAAGACCTCGAAAGTGTTCCTCACATTATAGCAGGATGTCCTACCTTGGCACAGACAAAATATGTTTGGAGGCATAACTCTGCCTTAAAGATACTCTTTTTCGAACTCTTATTAAAAGGAGTATGGCATAACTGACAGCGTCCCACCCTGGTATTCACCTGTACTCCCCAAGCCTTTGTACGAGAATAAGGACTACAAAGCTTATTGGGATGTTCCTGTGTATGCAGAAAACACAGAAGTAAGAGCAAACAGAGTAGATGTACGATTTATCAACCAGAAAGACAAGAAGATAACAACCCTGGAAATGAGCTGTCCGTGGATGGGTAACCGCACAAAAAAAAAAAGATGACAAGAAGACGCGAAAGTACACAGCGCTTAGGTGGGAGTTAAAGCAACAGTTTAAAGGATATAATATTGAACAGTACAACATCATAATAGATGCACTGGGTGGATTTTCTACTGACTTGGAAGAATGCATGAGAAAGCTGTTGGGAAGGAGAGGAAATGATACACTTATAAAGATGCAGAAAGCTATCATCTCATCCACCCTGAACATCGCACGTACTTTCAAAACATTACTATAAGTCTTATAACGCTATTGACATTGAACATTGAACTATTTTATAGGCACTGAACATTGAAAATTTTTTATAGTGATACGTTAGATTAATATAATTATTATAGCTTTACAGGGGCGTAGCGAGGACATAGGAGCTGGGAAAGGTGGGGGGGGGGGGGGGAGGGGGGGGGGGGGCACTGATCCAAAATAAAAAAAATTACTCTTCCATTTCAAATTCCCACGTGCAGATTCTGACCGGGTTCGCAGTGTACATGTAGCCCGTCCGGATAACTTCGTATAAATTCGCACTTTTGTAGGTTGTAATGATTTATTTTCCTCTTTCGTTTCGGTTTAATATGATTTTTTTTGTTATTCTTTTTTCAAAAAAAATTTTTTTCAAAAATTTTAGGGGGGGGCTCGTGCCCCCCGTGCCCCCCCCCCCCACCCCCCTCGCTACGCTACTGTAGCTTTATATTAGTTAGATTCTTGATATAGACTCAAAACACAAATGGAAGATCAATTAATATGAATATTAATATTTAAGCCAAGTTATCAATTTTATTAAGTCTTTCATCTATAGTACTTTATCCATCGAACAATTTTACATAAATAAATAGACTAGACCTTTAAATTAATGATTTCATATATAGTCACATTTTATATTTCATATAAGATTTGATTTAGGATTTATCAATCCCATTTTATCACTAATTTTAGTAAATATTCTAAATGTACTCAGAATTTAGGATAATAGTTTTTAAGCTTCATAAGTTTTCTTTTCTTTTTTTTTTTTTTTGAATATCAGTAACTATAGATTTAGACACAACATATTATATTGTCATTTATTAACAATTGTAATTAGAATTTAATTAGGGTTAATTTGGCCTTTAGGTTACGCTTAGCGCCCTATTGTGTCACTTGTATGGAGCATACAAAAGTTTTGCACTGCTGTCATAACGATAATAATAATAATAATAATAATAATAATAATAATAATAATAATAATAATAATGAAAACTTTATTTTGATGCTTTTTGTTTTACAATTGCAAATCTCGCTGGTAACTAGGTAATTTGCAATCGGCTACTTGAATTAAAGATAAATTCAGTTTTACATGAAATAAAAGGCTTATAGCTAAAGATATATACTTGGATACATACAAGAAGATGAGGGGAAAAAACAATAATAGTAAGAAATGAAATGATATGAAGATACTACAAATTCATTAAATCAGGATTTTCCCCGTCTTTGTTTCGTTTACAAAAAATGAAATATGTGGATCTAATGGCAATGTTGATTATTTTTCTTATTACATACATTTTATGTTTTTTCTCGTATCATAGCTAGTCGAACATTTCTAAAAACGTTGAGCTTTCCGCAGAGAAAACTCCAACAGAACTAATCGAGAGATTTACAAATTTAACAGATTTAAAATCACTACTAAATTTCCTTATGATATTTTTGTACTTTTTGTATTTTTGATCAACATTATTTTTCAAATTTGATTCAAAACCAACTGTTAGTTCCAGAATATAAAGACAGTCTAGATTTTTTATCAGAAGATCAGGACGATGGGCATCTCCAGTTATAAGCGAGGGGCTGGTATCACCTTTAATGTCAGCATATAATGAAGATTTGTCGAGTTTAGATAGCAGTGATGCAACGAGAAAGTTTAAGATGGAATCGTGCCTCCAAGTGAAACATGGTAGATAGTATTGGCATCCAGCAACAAAATGACAAAGAGATTCTTAAGAACCGCAATAGGAGCAATCAGAACTAGCTGATCAACCCCATTTTGCTAGATTCGTGGGTATGGGTAGTGAGTTGTAATAATAATAATAATAATAATAATAATAATAATAATAATAATGAAAACTTTATTGAGTTTTTACCAAATACAATCGTAAATCTCGCTACGTATAGGTAATTTACAATTGGCTACTTGAATCGAATGCAAAATGTGACAAATGACAAAAAGAAAAAAGAAAAAGAAAAAAGAAAAAAAAAATGAAGACTATTAATACTGCATTAACTCAGGACTCTGCCATTCTGTGTTCCTGCAGCAGAAAATATAATATGATGATCTAATTGCAATATTTATTAACTTTCTGATGATGTAAATGCGATCATTGTTATTGAAATCAAGGTCTTCTAACATGTTGATAAAATTAGCAGAATCATTAGTGAATACACCAATAATAATAATAATAATTTTTTTTTTTTTTTTAAATTTTTAAAAAAGGATATAATAATAATTTTATTGACAATAATAATTCTTCAAGATACAATCAGTAATAATAATAATACTTCTACATTAATTTCTTACTAAGAAAAAAAAAAATAATAATAATAATAATAATAATAAGAGCAAGAAGAAGGCGAAACTGATTGACATCTCAGTGCCTATGGACCATAGAATTGATCAAAAGGAAATGGAAAAGATTGACAAGTACCAAGATCTAAGAATAGAAATAGAAAGATTGTGGAGGATGAAGACCATGGTAGTTCCGATAGTCATTGGATCGGTCGGAAAAATATCAAAACAATTTAAGGATCATGTTCAGAGACTAGAACTTGATAGTATAAGCTTGTTAGACCTACAGAAATCTGTACTTTTTAGGCACGCCACACATCTTAAGAAGAGTGCTTCAGCTCTCAGGAGCCGGGTCAGGATCCCGAGCTGAAGGTTAATGTATACCAGCAAAAGAGTTGTAATATTCTTATTTTGCTGTGCAGTAAAGGGATACTAATAATAATAATAATAATAATAATAATAATAATAATAATAATAATAGATAATAATAATAATATACTTTATTAATGTATCATTTTTCTTTAGCGTTCTAACACTAATTGGGGAAACAAAATAAATAAATAGAATTGCAAACTACTTAAAAGAACCAGACAATCGATCGATAAATGCCAAACAAGGGTGACATGGGTGGCGTACTCTGCTTATGCGTGGTCTTTTACCGCTGCGACCTGGGTCGCTGGTTCGAGCCCTGCGGATTGTCCTTTTTCTTTACCACGAGGGTCTTTCTCCGGGTTCTACGGCTTTCCTCCCTCTATAAAAATCAACATATAAGTTGAGAGTTGTGTGTATAGAATATTCGAATTTTATTTTATGAAACTAGTTCACGTCCAGATGAGGGCACCCCTTTTGTTCCTTTTCGTGGAACGCCAATCGGAAATAAAATATTCTTTTAACATAACATTCTTCACTGTTCTATTTTATAACAACTTTTTTTCACGGTTACAGTCATTGTTCGCCTAGTGGGAGGTTCAGATAACACAAACAACACAGAAGGTCGAGTAGAGATTTTCTATAATGGTCAATGGGGAACAGTCTGTGGAGACTATCATTGGGGTCTTGAAGAGGCTAAAGTTGTGTGTAGCTCTCTGGGTCTTCCAAGAGCAGTGGCTGCACCACGCAACGCTGCCGCCTATGGTCAAGGAACTGGTCCAATCTGGATGGAAAATGTACGCTGCAGTGGGAGTGAATCATCTTTGTTTGAGTGTGATCATAGAACATTGGGTTATAATAAATGTGGACATAGAGAAGATGCGAGTGTTGTGTGTGGACACCCACCACGTAAGTAAAATATCGATTTTGATTATGTCCAGGTATTTTGACTAAGCGCGAAAAGCATAACTTTTGCTATCAAAAAGGAATAAATCCCAGCATGCACCGCACGCTTAATTCACTTGACGTTTCGTGGCGGTCATCTTGCATAATACTATATATATATGCGACTTTCACGCAAATAAACCTTTTCTTGATGAAAACGAGACAGTGTCAGTAAAATATATGAGGCTTTACTTAACTTTTAAAGCATATTGGAGATTGTCAAGGACCCAAGAACAGCTGGAGATGTGGAGCTTGCAGTTAAATGTTATCAAGAAATCTTCTTTTTATCTTTGTCTTGAACCTTGATAAAAGATCCGGCATTGTGTGAAACAGAGTAGTTTTGTCATACTGTGTTTAAGATGAGCAATTTTCAGTAACGTTTGATGGAAACACAAACAAATACATATATGAAAATAGGCGCTCAAACAGCGCAAACTGCATTATGCCAGAGTTACGCTCTTTTACATTAAAAAAATGTCACGCCCACAACTTTTGAGAGGGCTAAAGATGGGTAAATACATTTTGAGATTTCGCCTATTTGCTTAAATAAATTCGAATCATCAAAATTAAGTTTTTTAGCTTCATTCTGATTTAAGTTTCTATTGAACAGGCTGAAAAAAGTCCATGTCAAAATTGCCTTGAAATAAGTTGGTTTTATAAGGACATGTAAACAAATGCCTCTTTTGTCGATTCATCGAATTATCTATTCGTCCATGCAATAAAAAAAACCGGAACGTTGCCCACCGAGCTAGCAAGATAAACTTCAGTAATTTCTGAGAATATTGGTATAGTGTATTTTAATGGGATTGCTTGAGGAGAGTCGATGTCGCTATTACATTAAAGTTGGTTCCTAAGTGGAATCTAATATCGGGTCGTCGTACATAGAGTTTGTATATAAAGGAAACCCACATTTGGTGACTCACGGATTATTTAATTTTCTGTTTGAATGTGCTGGGAATCAAAATTACCAATTCGGCTTGATAAAATTCATTCTTATTTTAGCATTTTGATATGTATTTAAACATCGGGCAGAATCGCTGCTGTTTAATGGAAATCATTAACTAGTCTCACCTTAACTTAATTACTGAAGTCATCTTAAAATGGATATTAATGATATCGTGAAATTATCAGTGATTGGTCCATAGCATGCCGTCCTGGGACTTAAGATACTAATTAGTATTCTGAAAATAATGGACTCGAGATTGACACCTGTCAATCACTTTCATAGCAACCAGATTTGTTTGTTGTTTTTAAAGCTTAGTGATAACTCACATCTCTTAAATCTACTGGTGGTTTTATGTTAGAGTAAGACCGGCAAAATATTAATAATAATAATAAAAAAGAGGGTACGTTGCCAAACATTTTCAAATTATGATTTAAAAGTAACTGAAGTTATCTTTTGTGACAATTGCTAATTATAAATAAATAATTTACAATGCATGTGGAAAGAACTTAAATTAAACATAATGGATACATCATAATGATGATATTATATTAGAGTATAATAATACAATTATACTACTAAGCTAAATAAAAATATATTTGGACCTCCACTTAAATTTTTTCAAGGTCTTAGAGTTTTTGGTCTGCGTGCTAAGTGAGTTGTAAGTCTTAACGCCATGATAAAAAAAAAAAAGGAGCGCTGCGCAGTTGCGGTAAGGCAAAAGCGGAACATTAGGATGATCGCTATGTCTTGTGCTTTAATTATGTACCTGTGCACGATTAGACAGTTTGCTAGCAATATAAGTTGGTACTAAATTATTCTGAAGAAATAGAAAACGCGCGCGTGCTGTGTGCTGTCATAAAGCACGCAGGGGTTGGCAGAACACGAGAGAAGTGTTAGGAGAAGTGCTTCTCGACACTTCTTGAGTGTTCTGCCAATCCCCAAGTGCTTTATGACTGCACACAGCACAGTAAGCAAGTTTTTTATTTCTTTTAAAAATACAAATTACAATAATGGATAGGAATGACGCAACGGAAAATGCGCGCGCGTGCAATGTGCTCTCATAAAGCACGCGCTCCAAACCAATCAGAACGCGACATTCATAACAGTTATTTTATAAAAGCATTTATAAACATGGTAACATCCCTAACCTCCAGCTGGTTATGCACAGGGAGCCATGCAAGTTCTTTTAGTACTGTAATGATAAAAGGGTAAACTATACACCATGTGAAAAGATGAGAAAAACTTACTGACGTTTCGGACGCTATTCCTTCGTTGGAATAAAAGAGAAAGAGGCGACAGAAAGGAGTGCTTATATAGAGCGATGGTACTTAATCCGTGAAATAAAAACAAAATAGTTATTAACTAATAGTCGCAATTTAGTGCCTATTTAGTCGATATCACTCAAGTGAATCAATCTATATATGAATACACAGAAGACATCAAAAACACAAGAAACATGTTAGTCATTTGTTCATCAATACTTTATTTGTTCTCTGTTATCAAAACATGGTGATACAAAGTTATAAAATCAATGTTTTGATAACAGAGAACAAATAAAGTATTGATGAACACTGAATGACTAACATGCTTCTTGTGTATTTGATTTCGCCTTTTATCATTACTGTTTCATTAGAAATACCGACGCAGCTCACACTAGTTTTGAGCTAATTATCTCTTCTTTTAGTACTGTTGTGATATGATCAAACTTCTTAGTGTCAGTTAGGATACGTGCTGCAAAGCTCTGAATTAACTGAAGCTCATTCATATTCTGATTAGAAGTTCCTGACCAAATTGTGGCACAAGAGAACACTTTTCTAAAAATTAGTGAGTTGAACATTAACGATAGTATATCTTTAGAAAAAAAGTGCTTAAATCTACTTATTTGGCAAAGTGACTACAAGAGCGACGATGTCAGGTTACTAATATGATCATTGAAAGACACTAGAATCAAAAGTTATGCATAATCTTTGTCTTTTAAGGGTTAATCAGTAATGAGTGTGAACAAGGCCATCCTGCAACGCGCTGGAGATCAGCTGAAACTTTGGATAAGTTAAGTTCAGTGTCCTTGGGAAAAATTTGTAGATACAACTTGGTATCATCCACAGACGACTCCACATCACAGTTTTCCACCTCCCCGGGGAGATAATTTATATATAGGTTGATGAGCATAGGGCCCAATATAGAGCGCTGTGGCACCCCATGAGTGACAACAAGAGGAATGGAGATTGAAGGAACCACGAGTAGACTGCAGTCTATCTGTTAGATATCTTTAAACCATACAAGAGTGCTTTATGAGCTTTCCAGATCCCGCAGCTTAGGAAGCAACATGGAATGGCTTAGGATATCAAAATCTTTGCACAGATCAATTTGGACCATGTCTGTGACTTTTTTATCGTCTAGTGCTCACTTCTAGAGAGCCCTAAACACTTCTTGTCTCTAGTCAAGTCGTATACATCACAGCGTTCGGGTCCTAACTTTCTTCGTGATGGTCAGTCCTTTATAACGGACAGTGCTGAGAGAGCAAACCTTCTCAACACCTACTTTCACTCTGTATTTACAACCAGCAATTCTAATATAATTGACAATGTTGATGATTCTACTAGCGATATTCCATTCTTAGCTAACATTAAACTTACTATAGATTTTGTTTGTAAAGCATTGCAGGTGATTGACCCTAAGAAAGCATGTGGTCCTGATAATATCCCTGGTAAAATTCTGAAGAACACTGCTGATGTTATAGCCCCATCACTAAGTCGTTTTTTCAACCTATCACTGTCGTTAGGAAAAGTACCAACATTATGGAAGCGTGCAAATATCACTCCAGTCTTTAAAAAAGAAGATCCATCACTTGCTTCTAGCTACCGACAGATATCTCTATTAAGTATCTTATCAAAGATTTTGGAACGCTGTGTGTTTAACTACTGTTCTTCTCACATTACACCTCTACTTTATCCTCTACAACATGGATTTCTCAAAAGAAAGTCAACAGTTACTCAGCTTCTTGAGGTTTACCATGATCTTAGAAAACTCATTAATAATTCATGAAGAAAACACAATAGAAATCATGACCATGAAGGTGATTTTATATCTGATAAAGATTCGTCTTCATTTGCATAAACTTTAACTTGGATTTTCTCTATCAAACTTGGTTCATTTCGTAAAAAAATCGGTACACAATGAGAACAAACATCATAAGTTTTCTAAGCCGTTCAATAATCTCGCAGATCGTGGTTTATCGGGTCTAAACCCACTCGGCTGCGCCTCGTGTTTTATACCCGATAAAACACTCCTGCTCGTTTATTAAACATTACTTAGAAAATCTTGCCAATGGCACTGAAGTTGACGCTGTACACATGGATTTGTCTAAAGCATTTGATAAAGTAACCCATAATATTCTTCTTTCTAAGCTAAAGAAATACGGTATCACTGGTGGACTTTTCGACTGGTTTCTTGATAATCTAAGCGAGGAGAAAGCAGAGTGTTGTTATTGATGGTTCTTACTCCGAATGGTTACCTGTATCATCTTGGGTTTCCTCAAGAATCCAAACTTGGACCTCTCCTTTTTCTTGTGTATGTTAATAATATGCCTTCTTATATTCTAGGTGATTCTAAACTTGCCTTATTTGCTGATGATTCTAAACTATACAAGGTCATCAATCGGATTCAGATCACAAACGATTGCAAAGGGATATTGATCGTGTTTATAGCTGGAGTGTCGATTCTAAAATGAAATTCAATGTTGACAAATGTAAAGTTTTACATATGCACAAGAAAGGAATTAAGGCTATTAATCAGTACAAAATCGGCGATGAAGATCTACCTAACGCGCCCTATACAAAAGACCTTGTAGTTATTATATCATCAGACCTCACCTGGGCAAAGCATTTTGAGGAAATGTGTTCCAAAGCTAACAAGTGTCTTGGTTTGATAAAGCGTGTATGTGGTAGAGAAATTGCGGATGCAAGAATCCGTAACATCTTTATTTAGCTATTGTGAGACCTCAGCTCGAATATGCTTCAAGTCTTTGGTCACCGTATACTATAAAAAAACTCCAACGTCTAGAAAATAGAACTTTATTTAGCGAGCTAAATGCATTAAAAACTGACAATGATTTTACAAATACAACTCACATAATATCTTTATTTACCCTGATTTAAAAAAACGATCAGCTGGACATGATAGAACAGCTGATATGAACCGGTGATCAGCATACGGTCTTGTATTTCATCTCTGAATCTCGGAATATTGAGTCGGCAACAAAATGGCATCTGCCGACAATCGTTTTGCTACAATTTCCGAGTATATCACAAGTCAGGAAATAAGTTATGAAGATCAAAGTTGTAAAAAAAGGATGTAAAACATGTAAAAAATAAATTTTCCGCCATCGATGTTGAGATTCCAATGTGAACCGTTGTATTCACAAACCAGACTGAGATACCAAAAAAGTGCTGTTTTTGCCGTCAATCAAATCTCATGAGCCAATCACGCACGGTAATTCTGAGCCGACAATACGGGTCTATATTGGCGGCTCTCTCTCGATCAAACTTATAGGAGGGTCGCGATACATATATATATTATAATTATTTAAAACGTTTTTTTCATAGAGTGCTCAACTTTGTAGGAGCATTGTATATCAAATTGAATTTTAGACGTTAGGATTCATTGTTTTAATTGCGACAAATCTGTTTCGTATGACCATCGCGAGACGGCCACACTCATCAGGCAGTTACAATGAATGACCTTTGTTAGGATATATAACTAGCATTTCGAAATCTATTCGTTTTAAATTACAATTGCGCGACATTATGGTCTAAATTTCTTAAGTGTGTATCTATTACGATGGGGGCACAGACTTGCTAATTCATTGCGTTTGTTAAGTGTACATAGGTGATTTTTACAAATGGTGATGAATTTTTCGCTTAAGCATAGGTTACATTTTTTGTTAACATTATCATAAGGTTTACATATTTTAATAATCTTCCATTTAATATCAAAGTTCCTATTCTCGTCTTTTAGGTTCCATATGTGCTTTGACAGTTCTGTTGAGTTTCTATTTTTGCTGAGTTAAAGGATGACATTTGGTTCCTGTAGCGTTCTTTAAAGTTTGTTGCTAGTCCTATGTAGGTGATACTCAATGATACTCAACCCGACCAGCAACAAAAAGAATGTAACTGCAGACAAAAAACCAAATTGCCCTCTCGATGGAAAATGCCTACAGAATAACGTATCTACCAAGCCACAGTAACAACAGAAACATCAACAGACACCTATATCTCGTGGTCAACTGTGTCGAATGCTTTTGTTAAGTCTAAAAAACTGTCCAACATAATTTTCCTTGCTCCATGTTGGTTAAAACTTCATCTGCAAATGCTGAAAAGGCAGATACTATAGATGATCGTCGTCTAAAGCCAAATTGTTTACTGGAAAGAAATTTATGTTCAGCCACGTGATGATATAATTGTGAATGAACAGTTTTTTAAACTAATTTGCTGAGTGAGAGTTGGTAAAATTGAAATAGGTGGATAGTTCGAAGCATTAGTCCGATCTCCTGAAAGTTCTTATTCAATATTTTTGTAATAACTCATTTTTGAACTTGAAAAACACCTTTTTCAAAAGCTATCGTTTAAGAATGTACCTTTGAAAGTATTGGTCTTGATCTGCCATCTACATCTACATCTTTATTAGTTGATAAAATTCGTAAAATATCACATCAACTGTACATGATAATAATAATAATAATACAATAATAATAATACATAATAATAGAAATAATAGTTCAAGTTAAGAACTATCTTAAAGTGCTAATAAGCCTTTGCACAATATTTACAGAATGATTCTTTAGATAGTGGATAGTTGATTGTGAAGATATTTATTCATTTGAATGTCGCGTCTTTAAGATACGAAGGTTTGTATTCCCAATATGTTAATGACTATGACGTAAAATAAGGGATCATTTAATATACAATACTTCACTCGTTCTGGAATACAGTATTTTAAAAGCATCACCCTTTACTCGTGACTCACGTAAAGGATCTTACAAATTTGTTTTCAAAAAATGTCCAGCGTTCAATATTAAAAGTTGCCACAAAATAACTCAAATCCCTTATGTTGCGTCATATTCATTAACATATTGGAAATATAAACCTTCGTATCTCAAAGACCCGACATTCAAATGACGAATTATTTTCACAATCAACTATTCACTATTTAAGGTGACTGGAGACCTTCAGGAGTATGTTTCGTTAAGACTCTCTCTTCGCAACACGTTAAACGAAACCCCATAAAACTATATATCGTTTTAAAGGTCATATAATAGATATTCAGAAAATAGTATTATTTAAAGCGATTTTTTTTAATTTGAAACAATGCCGGAGCCTTAAACACAAATCGGGCACGTTCAGTAGAGGTGAATTAATGGGCATGGATTTAGCGCGTATAGCAAAAAGAAATTCACTATGTGAATAAGCAAACGATTTCAAAAGGATTTCAAACTTTTGATTGGATAATAAACAATACAAATGATTTTAGCCAATAAGATGACAGGTTATTGTGACGAAAAATTGAGGAAAATTTGAAGCAAATCGAGGGAAAAAATGGCAGCCATTTTATCTTAGGTAAAAGTAAGCAAAGATTTTAGGGATTTTACTATCACTCAACTAAAAGACAGCTCAAAAAAGAAACGCAAGTAAAATTACATTGTTATGGAAGGAAGAAATAGTGAGAAGAAAAATAACTTATGACAGAATTGAGGAAAATGAGACAGCCGATCAAAATTCTACTTACCTTTTACAGCAAAATATCCTGTCCTGCAAAATGGCTTTCCAAACAAGGAATGCTCATTTACAGTTCTTCGTTTAATTAACGCTCGTGTTGTATTAAGACCTTTGCCATGAAAATAGCAAAAGATAAAGTTTGTTTACTACTTTACAGGTCCTTGAAAAACCACAAAGTTCAGAAAAATCTTCTTCTTTAAGAAACCTCTTTTGAGGACGATGATTCCCTGAGTTTCACGGTAGAGGGAGATGCAAACAACTTAAGATAAACAGTCGATATTAAGAAGTCATATGGGGATGGGCCGTTTTTTTAATATATATCTATATATTTTTTCGATTTTCGGTTTTTGTTAAAATATTTCCAAATTACTTTATGAGCATTTTCTTTATAAATATGCTTTCCACAATTTCACTTGTTCAGTTCTTTTTGATTTTTTAACGTCTTTTTACGCTAAAAATGGCTCCAAAAATCTTCAAAAACGTTTTTCCCACAATGGCGGCTTTCCCCCCCGGTTGTTTTCACCAAAGATGCCGAGTTGAACACTCAAATGGCTTCCTTGTTTCCTTGATATGATTGGTCAAAAAGTTCACTCTTGACATGTCTCTTGTTATTGGCTCAATTCAGATGATGAGAAAAAATATTGTTATAATAATAGTAGAAGTAGAAGTAATAATGCAATTAATTGATTGATGATTAATTAATTAATTAAAAATAGCATCATTTTTAACCAATCAGTTTACAGGATTTGGCAGTGATTACAAAATGGATATAATACGAATGGTATACCACGCTTTGTTGATTGATAAGAGGGGTATTTTGTCTTTCATCCTAACATCATCTTCAATGTTCTTGCTTATACAGGTTATATGTTTCTGCCAATTTTAATCCCAAATATCTCTAAGTTGCTTTCTGACGTCGTCTGCACTTTTTGCTCCTTATAATTTGTTCACGTGAGTTGATGATATCATAGAAACAGACGCTTGTTCTTTTCGTAAACAATTTTTTCCCGAAATTTTACGCTCTCTTGCTCGTGAAAATGTATGATATCATAAAATAAATAGCAACCCGTGAATAATACGGTTATTACTATACTATTACAATTACTATAATACGGTTGCAGTTAGTGCATTTTCTCCCTCGCCTCGTTCAAATAACTCATTAAGGTATTAGGATACTTTGCAACCACTATGCGCGCAAACTTAAATAACGTGCTGGCTTTATAGTATAACACAAAACCAAAGTATACATTTTCTGAAAGCTGAGTAAACATAGTTTATGAAGACATCTTCAAAATACGATTTTTTTTAATGTTGTTCACATTATTGTCCTCTAAGCGAAATTTGACCATACCTCAGCGAAAACGTTAATGGACACGTACACATCTTTTAGTTTGTTGCGAGAACAATGTCTTAAACAACTACTCAGGAGATATTCGATCAAAAAAGGTCCCGTTTTTTTTTGCGTTGTCCAAGATCTTTGATATCTCTTTTATATCTCTCTACTATTTTTGA